>MU790884.1:0-22154 GCA_027886635.1 Lentinula boryana | reverse complement strand
GCCCAAAGGTCCATAGCTCTGGACCTCGAACACCGACTTGTCCAAACGCGACCGCCTGCGGCCAGTGTTTGACAATTTTGACGGATTTTACTACACGGGGGATCATCCCGCCATCGATCACAAACCTGTGAATCGATTCTGCACGATGGACGACGGCGAGTTGGCCAGAGCTAGTGTCATAGGCCATCGCAGCGATTTCTACTCCGTCCGTTCCTCCAACAAGTCGATCGCAAAAAATTTCATAGAACTAGTAGGTTTTTCAATGTCAGCGTATAAGCCCGGTGGTCAGCTCACACTCACTCCGTCTCCAGTCTTGTTTTTTCGCCAAATGCAGAGGTAACCGTGCTCGGTTCCAAAAGCCAGGCCTTCATCGTCATCGTCTGCCCTCGTAAGCCAGACAATCGCCGTTGTGACACCTCTGTCGGAAGCTCCTGTCGGACAAGAGATCGGTTTTGCGCTGGGTAGGTGCCATATCTTTGTACCCGCTTCGCCTTTTACAAATTAATTGACTTTAATATATTCAGGCACTCAAGTAACTTACCTCCAGACGCTACGAAGAATCCCAGAGGATGGGCGGCGAGACAGGCTACCGCACCTCGCTGTCCCTTGAGCACACCTCGTAGGATGTACTTTTGCTGCTCGCTGGCAGTGATGTTGGAGTTTGTGCGGAAGACGTTCATATTTCTGTACGTTCGATATACCTTTCCATACGCCTTTTATCACTAACCCTCAGTTTCGTCTTATTGTTCTATTTTATTTTATTCAAATTACCGAATCGCGTTAAACCTGCGTCAACTGATTCTATTCCTCGGAACGATATACCATGTGATCCGTATCAAGTGTCAAGGGTCTTATTGTTATTTTCATCCTGGGGCGAGCCTTCAAAAATCCGAAGTCCTGCGAACCAGCATCCCCCCTCAGTATCCAGTCTTTAGTCTTATCCTATCCACTCTGTATCATCGACAATACCTTCGAGATTTACCTCCCCCTCTCCTCGAACAGCTTCGAATCAACGAGAAGGAGATTGAAGACTTTGATCAGTGGGCCTTGCTACAGCAGAGGGACTCTGACTCCGAGTCCGATACTGATATCTAAATGTACGCTTTGGAGATACCTGACATCGGACTATTATATTAGACCATACAATGTCTTTACGAATAATGTGTTCACGAATCAATTCACTTCTTGTACCTTCTTCCGTGCAGTGATACCGTATATACTGATTCTGTCTGTCTGACACGACGTCCGAAACGACGTTAAACTACTTCATCAACTTCGGAAAGGAAAAAACTGCGGGTAAGCTATGACTTTTCTTCCTAATGATCCTGTCAACTCATCCAGCTTTATCCTCGGACTCGTATCAACTATCCATACCTGCTCTCCCTATTGCTAACTCAGCTTAACGTTCGCGGCTGCTGTCGACGCTCTTGCGTCTAACCAATGACGCAGTTGCAATCTTTCAGCTGCTGCGAAAGTTTGACTTTCGCCTGGCCTTTCGTAACTCCTGATACAGCAGCGGAAATAAGGTAAATCAGATTTTATTTCATTCGAGGCAAAATCGCGTATTTCTAACGTTCTTTCAGGTCATAGGGAATTGTTAGTTTCATTCGTGCTAAAACATAGGCAGAAAGTATACATTTCAGCTCACAAATCGTACTTGTAGATAGCTAAGATTTTAACTAACTTTTCTGCTCAGTAGATATGTTTACCGATATCCAGCTTTTCATTTGTACTTTCAAGTGGTCTGTAATATTATCTTTCATATCTAATTTACAACATAATGAAATATACGACGAAATACTCAGTTTCTGCCTGAAAATCTACTCGACAGATTTTTTTCCAAATCGGGAGTGTCTCTCATTCAACTTAAACTTTGACTTCGACTTCTTACCTCTCCAACGCTTGGGGCGTAGTCCTGAAGCGTAATCGCTCTTACAGATCCTTTCAACCACACTCTCCCTTACGTTACGCCCTACAAAGACCTCGTATGCATATCTATGCCTAAAGATACACGTCATCATTATGAAGACAAAGAGCGTAGCGGTTGCTTGTTTATGGCATGCGCACGCGTCGCTAATTTTCAGCCTCTTCTCAAATCCTTCCTTTTCATTTTTCTTTCCATTGAAGTACCAAGTCCACAGGTAGATCCTATTGCAGTGGATTATGCTGATCCATTATACTATTCAAATGCTTTTTCAGCTTCTCGTTAGCCTTGGGCCACTCCACCCATAGTCATAGAAAAGTGGCAGGCCCACCAGTACGACTTGCACAGACAACTTGTTGTATCGTCCGGAAACGATGAAACGTGCTCGAAGTCTTGGGGATATAGGAGATGGCGTGAGTCTGATCCTTTTGGATGTGTTTCATTATCCTCCTCACGATTTGTCCAGGGGGATGAGCGGAAATGTCGAGCGACCCAGAACACTCCTTTGATCCAAGCTCTGCGGGACCAAATTCAGTGTTCCAATGCAAAAATCAGGAGTCTGGAGCGTGGTGTAGGTAGAGGGCAGGTGGGTTCCTGATTGCTGAAAATCTGTTCTTACTGATGAAATTTAAAGGCCAGCATTTACCAGCGGGTGATTTTACAACTGAAAGAAGCCAACCAGAATTTGCAGGTAGATCCACATTCATATCAATTCACTCGGGTCAGTTAAGACTTGTTAGGACAAACTCAATGTGGCAAATAATAAGCTAGAAAAAGACTACGCAGCAGGATTGAAGGCCAAGGTAAACAGTTCGGCGACGAAACAGATCATTACACTAATTCTCGCCAAAGAGAGCTTCCGACCTTGTGGTCCATGCGAATGGGATTTTGCTGATGGAGCGAGATGCGGCCAGAGAAAAAGTGCGGGCCTTGGAGGTATGCTCACTTGATGACTTCACGCATATGAGTGTAATTTTATATGATTTGCGCAGAACCTACCAAGAGGAGCTTCAGTGCGGGACCAAAGCAGTAACGATCAGTTGCGGAAAGCGAACATCAGCCTCCGAAGCGACAATGATATACAAAAACGGGACTTCGAGACACTGAATGTTAGTCTTCATGTGCTGCCTTACCCAATATCTAGAATATTGAATCTGCTTCACTCCTAGTCCAATTACCAAGAGTTGCAAGTCTTCTACGACGCACTGAAGGCGGAATATGATAATCTTCAGGTGAATTAACATGTCGTTTTCTGTTAATTTATATGCTGACTGACTCAATGGCAGTCTTGTGTTCGAAATATGGAAGAGTCACTGACATGCGCCGAGGCTAGCAAGATGGAACTTGATGCTCTCAAAAGGTCCATGGAGGAAATACAATCTCTCAAGGACGCCGAAGTAAAATCCCATCGAAGTGCTATGGCCGCATCCAATGTATGTCTGAATCATCCCGTGGACTTGCTTGTCATTAACCTGGACCTAGTCCAATCACCAGGAGTTGCAAGTGCTCTACGACGCGCTAAAGACAGAATACGACAATCTTCAGGTGAGTTAACATGCCGTTTTCGGTTGCTTTATATTGAGTCAGTCTTGTGTTCAAAATATGGAGGAGTCATTGGTATCCGCCGAGGCTAGCAAGATGGAACTTGATGCTCTCAAAAGGTCTATTGAGGAAATACACTCACTCAAGGACGCCGACATAGAATCCCTCCGAATTGCCGTGGCCAAGTCCAATGTATGTCTGTGTATTGTCTTGTAGATTTCTCGTCCTTCACCTCGGACCTAGTCCAACTACCAGGAGTTGCAAGTGCTCTACGACGCGCTAAAGACAGAATACGATGATCTTCAGGTAAGTTGACAGGGCGTTTCCGCTGGTTTCTATGTTGATCAACTCAATGATAGCCCTGTATTCAAAATATGAAAGAGTCATTGGTATCTGCTGATGCTAGCAAGATGGAACTTGATGCTCTCAGGAGGTCTATGGAGGAAATACAATCTCTCAAGGATGCCGAAGTAGAATCCCATCGAAGTGCTGCGGCCATATCCAATGTATGTCCGTGAATTGTCCCGTGGACTTGCTTGTCATTAACATGGACCTAGTCCAATTACCAGGAGTTGCAAGTCCTTTATGACGCATTAAAGGTGGAATATGGCAATCTTCAGGTGAGTTGACATGTCGTTTTCCGCTGGTTTGTATGCTGACCAACTCAATGAAAGCTTCGTGTTCAAAGTATGAAAGAGTCATTGGCATTGGCTGATGCTGTCAAGAAGATGGAGCTCGACGCTCTTGAAAGGTCTGTGAAGGATGTTCAGGGGGAAATACACCGAAAAGCCATGGCCCAAGCTAATGTATGTCTGTGTATCGTCTCACGGATTTCCTGTTCTTAACCTTGTTCTTAACCTGGACCTAGTGCAACTACCAGGAGTTGCAAGTGCTCTACGACGCGCTAAAGACAGAATACGATGATCTTCAGGTAAGTTGACAGGGCGTTTCCGCTGGTTTCTATGTTGATCAACTCAATGATAGCCCTGTATTCAAAATATGAAAGAGTCATTGGTATCTGCTGATGCTAGCAAGATGGAACTTGATGCTCTCAGGAGGTCTATGGAGGAAATACAATCTCTCAAGGATGCCGAAGTAGAATCCCATCGAAGTGCCATGGCCATATCCAATGTATGTCTGTGAATCGTCCCCTGGACTTGCTTGTCGTTAACCTGGGCTTAGTCCAATTACCAGGAGTTGCAAGTCCTCTATGACGCGCTAAAGGCGGAATACGACAATCTTCAGGTGAGTTGACACGTTGTTTTCCGCTGGTTTGTATGTTGACCAACTCAATGAAAGCTTCATGTTCAAAGTATGAAAGAGTCATTGGCATCTGCCGACACTAGCAAAATGGAACTTGGTGCTCTCGAAAGGTCTATGGAGGAAATACAATCTCTCAGGGACGCCGAAGTAGAATCCCATCGAACTGCCATGGCCCAAGCCAATGTATGTCGATGCCTCTCCTGAAAGTTTCGTCGTTAACATGTAATCTCGTCCGATCACCAGGAGTTGCAGGCTCTTTACCACACGCTAAAGGAGGAACATGACACCCTTCAGGTGAGTCGACATTCCCTTTTCCGCTGGTGTATATATGTTGATCGAATCAATGGAAGGCTCATGTCCAAAGCATCAAAGATTCATTGGCATCTGCTGATGCCACCAAGAAGATGGAACTTGCTGCTCTCAAAAAGTCTATGAGTCAACTACAGTCTCTCAGGGATGCCGAAGTAGAATCCCACCAAACTGCTCTGGCCAAATTCAATGTATGTGTAATCTCTCGTGGATGACTCATCGTTGACCTAGACCTAGTCTGATTACCAGAAGTTGCAAGTCCTCTGCGACGCACTAAAGGCGAATTGCGACAATCTTCAGGTGAGTCAACATCCCATTCTTTGCAGGTGATCCATTGCCTCAGTGACATTTCCCTGATTCATGTTGCCCCAGTCCAATAACCAAGCTTTGATGGAATGTTATAAAACGATTGAGGCGGACCGTTGCGAACTTCAGGTGAGCGCCTGGAGTGTTTTCTGCTATCACCTTCTCATTGGATTGGATTGGAAAGCAACATGTTTCCGTTCTCCAAGAGATGAACAAAACTATGGCAAATGATACTTCAAAAGAAACCACGGAGAGCGTCAGACGGTCAATGTTGGAAGCCCAGGAAGCCGCCATCAGTGCCCTCCGAAATTTGCATGAAATTGAGGTCAGGGAGTTGCGAAGCCAAATCACTCAAGCTCCACAGCAGCGGAATCAAAACCTCTCCGCTTCATGTAATGATCTCCAGGTAAGTCTTCTACTGTTCAAATGAAGATAACACATTCATTCCCAGCTGAATTTTCACACCACTCAGCAAGCCAATTTCAGGCTAGAAGCACCATTTGCTTCGTTTGGCTCAGCCGTACCATTCGAGTCCCCCCTACACCCAACATCTTCGTCGTTTGGCATACAGCCTCCGCCTGTACTCTTCGGTTTCCCCATATCATCTTTGTCGCAGCCTGTAGAAACAACATCTATCAATTCGTCGTTTGAAATGCCTCCTCTAAAAGCCTCCAACGGCTTTCCTGCATCGACTTCATCATTTAACCTGCAATCTGTAGCAGCAGCAGGACCCGCCTTTTTTTCACAGCCTCTGCAAACCAGCCTCCCTTTCTCATCTAGCTCGCAGCCTGCAACAATGCCTGCTCCTCCACAAGCACCCTTCGGCCCCCCATCGTCTGAATCATTTTGTCTGAATCATGCAGCGGCAGCACCCGCCTTTCCCTCGCAACCCCCGCAAGCTGGATTCCCTTCTTTGTCCAACCTGCAGCCTGCAGCCACGCCTGCTTTCCCTTCGCAGACTGCTAATTTTTCGTTTGGCTCACAGCCTTCGCAACCCCCCTTCGGCTTCCCCCCATCGTCTTCATCATTTAGCTCGCAGCCTGCCGCAGCAGCGACCGCCTTTCCCTTACCTCTCTCTCATTCGTCTTTTTGTTCGCAACCTCCGCAGGCACCTTTCAGCTTCCCTGCTTCTTCTGGCTCATCGCCTGTAGCGGAACCGTTTGGTTCGTCCTTTCAGGAATTCATTCCTTCTGAATCTCAATCATCTTCGGCCTCTCCCGGCACATTCAATCCGTTTGGAATGCCAGGACCGTCCACATCTTCTCAGGATGTGCCATCCACTGGTGTTGAAGGAGCCAAGCAGTTCTTAGCTGCCCGTCATCGAGAAACACTATCCTCTGCCAATGTCCTGGGGGAATTATCACGAGTGAGTGTCACATTTACAGCCTGTAAAATGCATTTTTAGTGTTTTTTCTCAGAATCCTGCTGATACCCCACTAATGCTCAATGTTTATCCAAAGAGTAAATCTTCCATACATGTACGTGGAACAAGTACAACTTTTTGGTTCATATTGATTCAAAGATAACCCCAGTTGATAAAGCCTCGGACTAGCAAATATGGAGGTATTCAAGTGCCACAACATGCGCAGCCGGCTCCTCCTGAACCGGAAATGTTTGCAGCAGGTCGTTCTTCAAAGGGAAAGGAGCCTGAACGGAATCCACAGACCAATCAAAACGTTTCAACTGCGCGCAAAATCATTGAAATTTTGGGTGATGGTGACCAATCGGAGGACGATGCTGAAGATGGTGAACAAGGTCAGAACAGCAACACTCCATCGAGCAATGCTCCATCACCACCGCCCAACAGGATCGAGAGTAATGATAGTGAGGTTAAACGAGCGTATGAAAAATGTGGTATAAAGCTCAATGGATGGACTGTAGATGACCAGAGGAAGGAGATATCGGTAATTGACTCTATCTCTTTGGGAGGCTCTAGCTCATGTTTTTCTTAGCAACTTGGGAGACTTGTACTTCGACAGGCCACTGGTGTGGAAAAAAGCTACGACATCATTGTTGCTCCTGGAACCACTTCTTTGCGCCTCCAACAGTTCAGAGCAGAGCCTGCGAGGTATCAGCCCATGCTCGTGAATACGACAATCGATAAAACAAATTTCCATTGTACGACATCGATGTTAGAATCTCCTTGGAATCAAGCTTTGCAATTCATCCTGGCCGCACACTGTGCGGAAATCGTTGATGTCTGTCCAGATAAACTCAGATTCGGCCTTGAGCCTATTGATTGGCAATCTGTACTAAAGGACAAACTATACCGGATGCTTTTAGCTATCACCAAAGCCCAACCTCTGTTCGGAAGTGATGAAACGGTCCCCCAAATCAAGAGCCGTCTTATGAAGGAGCATATCCGTCGCAAGAAGAAGGTTGCTGCAAACAGTAGCAGACACAATGTGCGTGATTCTTCTACTTTTGTTTGCTTTCTTTCACCGAGTCTTCCGAGCAGAAAGTGCGCCTTCGAGCAGAAAAGGCCTCTATCATGGCCCAAAAGTGCCGAGATAGGAAGGACCATGATGGTGAGCGGTACTACAACCATGCCGTCGATATATACAACCATTTGAAAGCTGGGGGAATGTCAGAAGAGGAGGATGCCACGGAGGAGATCAGAGTAGGGAACAGGGTACAAAGAAGAAGATACAAGAAGATCAGAATCTTGTACCGTCGTAACCCTATCGTGGCTACCATCAACGAACGAGTGGATGCCCTTCCACATGATGCAGATAACATATTTGACGCTCGAGGAGGGGGCCGTCGACTAGAACGCAAACGAGTTGGAGAAATTAGTGGAAAGCCGTTACCACGTGATCTTCCGGCATCACTTTATCGCCCAGAATACCTACAAACTCTCCAACCCTACGAAATCGATGCATTGAAGCTGAGCTCGGTTACATGGCAACTTTTGGACCTCGAGCACCTCATGAACCCAGATCACATGGATATAACTTAGCCACCTAGTCCAGCCAGATATTATTCTCTACCAGTGGACAATTAATTACTTACCTACCTCTCCTTCTGTGTCTCGCTCTCAACGTAGCCTTTCATATCATTCATTTGCTAAGAATTGAACGACCGAAATTCGTTTGAAGATCTAGATCAAAATGAGTTGGTAAGAATCGCCTAGCTATGCTCCAGGCTTCTGAGCGCGGACTGCGAGCTATTATAGAGTGTATTTTTTGGCGCTAAAGTGCATTATTAAGCAAGATCGTAAGGAAGTGCTTTGTAATCATTCAGAGCGGCAACTTCTCTTCTTCACTTCCATGTACGCTCCGGGCTTAGTCCTGGAGCAGTATCTACGAGCAATTAGACTTGGTGACCTATCCTACGATACGCTCTGGGCTTAGTCCTGGAGCAGTATCTACGAGCAATTAGACTTGGTAACCTAACCTATCATACGATACGCTCTGGCTGGAGCAGTATCTACGAGCAATTAGACTTGGTGACCTATCCTACGATACGCTCTGGGCTTAGTCCTGGAGCAGTATCTACGAGCAATTAGACTTGGTAACCTAACCTATCATACGATACGCTCTGGCTGGAGCAGTATCTACGAGCAATTAGACTTGGTGACCTATCCTACGATACGCTCTGGGCTTAGTCCTGGAGCAGTATTTACGAGCAATCAGACACATCTGCGCTCGATTTAGCTTGGTGATCTATTCTACGAGGTGTGCACGGGCCTTCTAGAGTGGCGGTAGTTAAGCATCAAAAGCATCGCACTTCCTTCGCGCTCATGAAACTTGCCTACTCACGACACTCGGGGCCTAGTCCTGGGGTGTCAGACTTTTTGAAACCAGAATCATATCATGTACTGTATACAACGCCTATCAAGAGTGAAATGAAAGATTAATCTAAAGCTATCACGCTAGAAAACGCCAATTTCGACCCGCGCTAAGGCCGAGGTGTCCAAACAACGGCGAGAGGATTGGGTACAGTGGTACCTTCAGCCTTCGCCAAAGAATGAATATATTCTTGCAGAGCGTAGCAAGAATTCGGGGCCCACAAAAGAAGTTCTCTGCAGACGGCGCAGCGCGAGATGTCACCATTGTCAACGGTGGACTTACGACTCGCGTAGATACATTGTGAACAGTGGATGTGTCCACAATCCGATCTATATACAAAGCGATCAGCTGTAGAGAAACGACACAAAAGGTAAAGAACAAACATCTGTGGATAGAAGGCAAGTCCTTTGCAGGAGGAGCAAGTGAAAGGAAGCTTCTGCTCAGCAATATATGAGAACAGTTTTTCGTGAGCTGCCTATGGAGGAAAAGTGAGTACAAGTGCACATTGGAATGGCAATCGCTGAACTCACCAGGGCCCTTTGTTTCATGTTCTCAAACTCTTCTCGAGTTGGAAAGTTCACCTCTGCCTGAGGGCGGCGTGAGCCTACAGTTGGTTTGGGGCGGCGACGAGTCTGTGGGATATTCAGCATTGATAGCACAGCAAAGCATTCAGTATTACCGTTTTAACCTCATCACTAGTGTCGGAGGATCCAGAAGTGGCAATAGGGTAAGGGGATGCTGCACGCTTGGTAGCAAGAGTTCGAGTGGAAGGCATTTTTCTGACAGGAGAAACTAGGAGCCAATGGTTACGAGAAAGAGCGTCGGTGCAACGGCCGTCGAGGCTGCTGATGGAAATACGCAGAAAGGAATGTCTCAAGATCGTCGAGGAGCGAGAGGGAATGACTGGAGTGAAGATACGGATCAGACAGTGGGTGCGAGTGGTTGGAGGAAAGTGAGATCTAATGGGTATGGCAGCACTTATAGACTATCGCAAAGCAGAAACGTCTTTGAACATTATGTGACCGCCGAGATCAGAACCTTGCATTATCTTTGAACGCAATGAAGCTAGGTGAAAGGAAAGATGGCCCGGTGACACGGAGAAGTTTCGATCGCGAAGCAATGAAAGGACAAAGAATCATTGTCATTGGACGCAAAGAGGCCCCACGAAAGAAATAATGGCAGAGTAGGTTGAAGTTCAGCATCTTTATCACGAAAGAAGGAATGTCTTTGATGAATACGGTAGAAAGGAACGGAGCACAAGGCGTTATGCTTCGCATAGGGGGAGGGTGGCTTCCATGAAAGAACAAAAGTGACAAATATAGGCGCCAATCCTCTTTCATGTGCAGCACATATAAGATGGAACTTTCGCGGTCAATGAAGTCGTCAACTCTCGATTGAACCTCACAAAAGTCATTTCTACTTCCCTGACCATCCGCCTTCATCATGGTTTTCCGTACTGGCAACGTGGCCATGGATATCGACGGCCTTTATCCCTCATTTTCTGACAGGTATTGCTACATGGGATGTGAGTCCATCATTATCCTCAACCGTATCTCATATAGTCACTCAAGTTCTCCGAGTCGAACAGGGCGATATCCTCGTGCGTTCTATGGATAGTTATATATTCGCTCTCGACAGCGACCTTGTGCTGGGTGCTGCTGGATGCATCCCCTTCAACCACGAATACTCGCTTATACCGGGGATTTCAGATCTCCGGTACGACTCTGCCACGCTCAGCTGGATATTCACCTTCCTTCGCCGTGAAGAAGTCAAGCCCATCGAAGACTTATCGTTCACCCAGTTAATAGGGATAGCTCGTGCTGCGAGCGAATTTGGCTTTCACAGTATTCAGACTTTGTGTCGGTTGGCTCTAAGGTGCGCTTCAGTCCGTTGATGTCTTATCGTGAAAATTACTAAGTTGTATGTACTATACCAGGCGCTTCCGAAACCGGAATTCTCAAGATATACTGTCATTGTCCGTGCAGTATGGCTATCATGCCTTGCTTCCCATGTTGGCTGCAACAAAGTTGATTGATACACCCCTGACTTCCCTCCAAGATATCCTGCGGGATCCTTCCATTTATCGGGCCTGGGTGAGCCTCAGATCCTATTACATCTTGTCACCCACTCATTGGTTGTTTCAGAGCCTCTTTCGCGATCAACGAATTGCTGCCCTTGAAGTGGTCCGGGAACAGCATAGCAAGGTCCATACGGACGCAAACTGCCTCACATGGGCGACGGAAGCAGCAGTTACTTACCTTCGACTGGGCCGACCAAGTACCATGGATCCTAGTCGGATTTGCGAGGCCTTTGGATCCACAGGCGCCCTTCCCGCCTGCTGCTCATCTGCGATAGAACAATGGCGAAAGTATGCGTTGGACATCTCCCAGGGCCTTCCTACCTTCTCTCTTTAATGTCTATACACCTACATCTTAGCCTTTACGCTCCTTCTGTTGATATAGAATATAAAGTTAATGCATTTACTGAACTGCTTGTAATTTATATTATCTCAAGTGCTCAAAAACGCGTTGAATTTAGATTATGTTACTGCGCACCTACTATAGCAACAATATCCACGAGAAGGTAACTACAACAAGATAGTGAATATCAACCAGAAAGCACTGAAGATCACAAACGTTGTCATAGTAGTGGTGCAGAACTCTTGTAAGAGCAGCTCTCTTTCGGTCCATAACAAGCTGCGGACAACAATATAATGAGGGTGTTGTCTTTTTTGATCAATACTCACCAAACGCTGTCGATACGCCGTTTTGTATAATTTGATGTGCTCAGGATCTTCGAAGAGGGTGAGCCGAGTTGGGTGGGGAGCTGTATTGATGCATGACAGCAACGCTCCAGTACTAAAACCCGAGCGTTGACGTCTGAGCCCAAGGCCTCCTGGGTGAAGTCATATCGTGTGTATTCATGTTTCCGTTAAAATGAACAAATCATCACTCGCGATGGAACAGTATGCCTAAGAAAATAAGCTACACTCCAGGACTGAGCCCCGAGCGCGGACTGTAAGAGCTATTATAAGGTGTATAGTAAATCAGACTTGATGCTGATGCTTAACAGAAAGCAGAGATTCGAACGCTCCAGCACTGAGACCCGAACGTGGTTGTAATTCGTTATTTTGGCGCTAAAGTGTATTATTAAGCAAGATCGCAGGATGTGCTTTGTAATCATTCAACTTGACAGCTAACGCTCAACCTAGAGCGGAAACTATCGATCAAGACACTCCTTCAACTATGTACGGGGCTTAGTTCTGCAACTATGTCATACTCTGCACAATGAAGGAACTGCTTCTCCATTTTCACCACTGAGTGCTCGGGGCTTAGTCCCGGAGCAGCGCAGTGACGAACTTCTTCCGTGCTCAATATCCAGTCATCCTCCAAGCCAATATCAGTTACTCATGGCGCACTTGGGGCTTAGTCCTGGAGCAGCGCAGCGACGATCTTCCTTCGTGCTTGATACCCAAGCAGCTTCTAGACTAACATCTGTCCTCACTTATACAATGCACTTCTCAGAGGATTCGATTCAGTAGTCCTTACTCGCGACGATTGGGCTCTGAAGCGCTGGGAATAACGATTTCCCATTGCTCCGAGTTAGAAAACACCATCGCTCTTGTCTTCCTGGATCTCATTACGCATCGACAAAATCGTCGTAAGAACCTGCCGTTCAGTCATCAAAGTATCTATTATTATTGGCAAGATTTATTCCATCCAACTTCCTGTAAGAGTTTACTATCCGATACGCAAGGAGATTTGAAAGAATGATGACTAGTCCAATCAGCAAAGAAGACGTAGAAGTGGGACTGAGCGACTAACTTCTATGATCGTGCAGAAAATGCCGACTCAACGGCTTCAAAAGCTGCCCTGCGTGCTTGGCGTACTGCTTCAGCCCGCAATTCGGCTAACATTCTGGCGTTTTTATCTCGCTGTAGCCTCTTCTTTTCATATTGCAGCCGAGAACGCACAAGGTCATCAATGACCCAGAGATTGGAGTAGTTGATAAGGAAAGGAAACCGTCCAAGAACCTGGCACTCGTTTAGCGAGTTGCTTTGTGATGTTTGAAATAATGCTGCTCACCACTTGGCGTACATCGTCTATGTCACCAGATTTTTGTTTGGTGATTGGCTTCTCAAGGTCCAGCTTTTCAGTGACAGTCAGCCTGACAAATCTCTATGTTCATTACGCGTTGATTGATGCAGAAAGAAGGCGTATCAACAACCCACAGTGACTTCGTTCCATTGTTCATCGCTCCAGGCAAGAACTCCCCGCAGATTGTATCCTCCTCGGCGAGGTCTACTCATCTCTCCGCGCGGTTTTTCTATCAGCCCAATCTGTTGTCCAGTGCCACTGGATTCGGTGGTTCGCTGGCAGAGTGTGCAAGAAGGGCTTATTTCCATATTTTGAGACAGTGCAGGACAAGCCGTTGAAAAGCTCGCATTTTGAATAGAAAGAACAAAGGGATCACATGGTGGTTATTGAACGCGTTATCGCTCTGATAAAAGGGCTTAGTAATTGCTTTGTTCCACCTGAAATGTGTGCTTGCGCTTAGCTTTTACATCTTCTTAACTTGTCTTACTTAGGCTGCAGATCCAGGTAACATTGTTAGATTAAGGTATAGCTACTAGTCCAGTTGCACCGACTCTCATCAAAACCAGGTCGCCAAGACAATCGAATCATTACATTATTCCATAAGCAAGGCACTTGGACCAAACCACCAACTACGGATCCGTTGAACTCAGCGCGCCCGGGGCTTAATCCTTGGGCTGCACTCAATCATAGGATGATCCTAGATCTTCAATATCTTACTATACGTTCAATTAGAAGACTCAAAGTCCCTCGGGGCTCAGTTTCAACTCGTACTATGCTCACACCCGGGACTCAATCCTTGAGCTGCAGTCAGTCATGGCCGTCCTTCTATATCATTATCTCGATGCGCTCGTGGCGTAGTTCTGAGTAGCAGAATTCCACCGGGTGATTCTCTTACAATTCAATCTCTTACCATACGTTCCTCATCTTAGAGGAGTCAAATTTGCTCGGGGCTCAGACCTTGAACGTTACAGCTCGTATTGCGCACGGTTTAATCTTACGTCCGCCTGAGGGAACCTTCTCGAATTAGTCCGCTTGACCCCTCCCTGTCTCAGATGGGAGCATCTGTGAAACTTTGACTGTTCCCACAAAGTCACCGATGATTTTGTTCAGAGCATGGACGATACTCACATCACGCGTTTGATTTTCACTGATGTGACAGATATCGGTTACATTTTTTATCATCGCTCCCACCATCGAGTGAGGCTAGTGCTACCTATCCGTCTCTGACCCCGTACGTATGGCACCAAAAAGAGATTGTTATGCTGCTCTTTTAGATACACCCGAATTCGAGAGAACGGTCAGGCATCAGACAGAGGCTTCCGCCGCTCCCATGGCCAACTACTGCTCTCCCTCCTCTCCTCCTTTGTCACAAGGTTCCTCATTGGAATCTCAACCTTCTTCCTCACATCAACCTCCACTGCCCCAGAATTCCACATATCGGTCTTCTGTGTTCCGCGCGGCCTCCAAACCTGACCGGTATGCAGATCTCTTAAGCCGGAACCTTTCGAAGGCATCACACCAAAGTCTCCCGAGTGATGCCTTAACTTCAACCGAACGGAGGTCCATTTCTCTTCAAGCCGACCCATTGGATTCGTACGGCCTCACTGTGATGGCAACTGCTGTTCTTGATGCTGAGCATGACATTTCAGCTCAACCAGAAGCAGTCAGTGAAGATTTCCTCGAAAGAATTATTCTGGATATTCATGAACAAGTAGTGAGTTGAATTTTGTTGCAGTATCTTTCGATCTTTTGAACACCTCCTCAGATGACTAGTTCTAATTCATCAGAAAATCCACCACGGCTGTTTGGTGACCCCAGGATGACCAACACAGCAACGGTATCTGCTATCTTCAATGCTCGCGCTCTTGAAGAAGATTTGCAGCGGTTTCGCGTTGTTTTGAATGGAATACGACCAGTAATGAGCTACACTTTCGTTCAATCCACGTTATCAGACGTTGAAACTTCTGTCGAGTCTATTTCTCACGAACTAGACTCAATCACACGGGCAGAAGCAACTGCAGACGTTGCGAAAGCACGAACACTTGCATTGAGTCTTGGACAGACTCTCGCCCAGTTGCGGATATATTTCCCGAATTGTGGTCCCCTTAAGGTTGACAATGGTGTGTCATTTAGTATTGTTTTTAGAGACACACCCTCACAATGGACTAGAGCATGCTTTCATCAACCCAGCCCAAGGGCCCAGTGGTCCAACACTGATTGCTTACACTCTTGCACTTGTTCAACGAGTGTTTCTAGGGGCAAGTACCAGAGCTGCTGGGTTCACTTTGCGAATGCTTGATCTCTATGGCCGGTCCTTGACAGCTCTGGCAGGAGGGCCCACCCAAGCTCAAAAGGAAGCAATGACAATCCCAAAAAACATTGACACTGTTGAACGTCGCTTCAATCTAGATATTCCGACTATCCCCTACGCTGTTTGCCCATCTTGCAACTATACTCACAAACCAACTTATCCCAGTGGCTCTAATGCTGATCCCGTTTATCCCTTGATCTGTGGCAATCAAACTGCCTCTTTCCGACCCCCTTGTACCGCTGCCCTGCTGCGGTTTGGTCGCCCCGTAAAGACTTTCCTCTATTATTCCTTCTTTGAATGGTTTGCCCGTCTACTTGCTCTTCCTGAGGTAGAGCAATACGGGAATCGCTTCTGTGAAGAAATCACAAGCAATCCCGATACACCAGTCGATAAATACCGGCCGTCTGATGGACGGTTCTACAGGGAGCTTCGAGATGCTGATGGAAAACTTTTCATCGCAGACCGAGGTGAGCAAGGGAGATGGATGCTAGGCCTTCATGCCGATTTTTTCAATATAGAAGGGAATAAAATTGGTGGGCAGCACTCCTCTACTGGAGTTATGTCAGTAACCGTTCTCAATCTCCCTCCGGAGATGAGAGATGACTATGGATTTCAATTCATTCCAGGCATTATTCCAGGCTACCATGAACCTGATTCGAAAGAAGCAGAGCACCAACATTTCCTGAAACCATTCGTAGACGAGCTTGTGGTTGGATATGAGCGGGGTGTTTCCTTCTATGGCTCCCATGCAACACACGGCTCAGACCAACACATCCCTTATTCCCGAGTCCACAAGTTTGCCTTGGGCCCTGTGGTCATGGATTTCAAAGCAGCAAGGCCATTCGGTGGCCTCTCTGACATTGGTTCCCGACTGTATTGCATTTACTGTAAAGTTTGGCACCTGTTCTACCACCTCAGAACCGATTTCGACGCATGGGTCTCGAATGATGATAATTGGTTGCGGAAAGGAGCACAAAAGTGGCGATCTGCCCAGTCGGATGGCGAACGACAGTCAATTCTGGAACTTTATGGCACCCGGTACTCCGAATTGTGGAGGTTATCCTACTTCCAAGCAACAAAGCAAATCGTAGTTGATCCCATGCATACTTGGTATCTGATCATCCTTCAGCGATTTTTTCGAGGAAAGAAAGCTCTGGGTCTCGATAATCCTGATATGCCCGCCAATAAATCATCTAGTGCTGCCGATGAAGCAGCCTATATAGCTGCTGAAGCGGCGCTAGTAGCAGATGAAACTAGCCCAATCGCGTTCCGCCATGATTTTGCGTTTCCTCCAGACCTTGCTCTTGTCGGATCTGATCCTGATGCTCCATCACCAGATATCCTGTTCGAGGACCCAAAAGACCAATTACAGACACTCGACTGGAGTCACCTTGCAGAGGCCCGGAAAACACTCCGCTCAACCCGCATCGACTGGATGAAACCTATCCTAGGGGAAAATACTAATGGTATTGCAAATGACGTTGCGGCAATACATAGTATTCTGTCAGAAGCGTGCCCAGTGTTGCCAGAATATCCTGACTTTGAGGTCAGATTAGCCAGACATCGCTGGTTGCCCCTGCTCTATGTTTGTAACGACTTGATGGTGTTTCCTGCTGATAAGTATATTTCGCTGGCAGCCAGCCAATCAATATCAGATAGAGCTGTGAAGAAAACGGAGCTAGCAGCAGCCCTCCGTAACTGGGTGAGTCTCGGTTCTGATATTGGGCTGACATATCCTGATTTCATTTCCAAAGAGAACTCATGAGATTGTGGAAGAAGCTCCATTCATGTGGCCCCACTTCACACCAAAGAATTCCCCTCCTCCTGAAGCTCCCTGGGCAATTCCCCCTGATACACAATCAATCCACAACCTCAGTGACACTGAGCGCTCTATGGTTCTTCAAAACCTTATGACACGGATGAATTTCAACTCTGCTCGGCATATCGGTGATCTTCACCGAGCTCTCTGTGCACCGCTGAATAATGACTTGGAAAAGAGAAAGGCATTGGAATTGCTCCAAATCCAACTGTCAAAGTACAATATTGATGCCTTGAAGTATGTATGTGTCGACTTGAATCGTTTGCCCCTAGGGAAGTTGGGGAAGCCAGTGCTCATTCAAGCCTTGATTGACTGGGTACGTTACATTGTATGGCTCAGTCTGAATTCTGAAAATGACTTCTACTGATAGAGGAAGGATAAACCAATTGAAGCTCTACCGAGGGTACCGATTGACTCCTCTGCAGCTTTGTCTCGTATTCATCGAGTAATCCGATTGATCACTCTTCCATCTTGGGTCAAGAGGCCCCCTTTTGATGTCGGTCTTCCCAGAGCTGGTACACTGAAAGCTGAACATTGGCGAAGCTTGTTCTGCATCTTTGTACCGCTGGGATTACTCAGTCTCTGGCAGCCAAGATCACCAATAGCAGCTCAAAATGCAGTACAGATGGGTCCAGCGTTGGACACAGTGATGAACTTGACTTGTGCTTCAATTCTCATGAACAAACCAAGTCTGACTGGTATTGATCGCGAACGATTCCGCCACTTCTATTGCCAACATGTGAATGGCCTGAAGACCAACTTTCCAGGCTTTCAGCTCCCAAGTCATCATCTCGGGTTTCATATCTACGACTTCATGGATCTATTTGGCCATACTCGAAATTGGTCCTGTTTCAGAGGAGAGAGGCTGATAGGAAAGCTCCGTCGAATTCCGATTAATGATAAGATGGGCAAGAATACAAACATTTGATATTGACTGATGCGCTAATTTATTCTTTTCTTCAGGCGAATTCGAAGGGACTCTATTACATTCTTTTCACAAGGGGTCTGCATTCCGGCGATGGCTCATGCGGGAAGACTGTCCGCCGATCCTGCGGACTTGTCGGAAGCTACTCGACAAGGCATTCGGCTATATTTCATCCAGTGAATACGATGACGCCGAAAATTCCGACATAGAAATCAGTCCAGAGGAGCTGCTCAGTACATACCTACGAACACCAGCCGACATGATTCCAGAACTTGGACCCTCAACAAACGCCCGCTTCTTGTCTCGGATTCCAGCGCCACTTGGCTATTACAGTATCCCTAGCGCGCAAGGGAAGGGAAACAGTTATGTCTGTTTCTATCCTGGAGGCTCTCAGACTTCTCAATGGATAGCTGGGCGCATTCACTACATCTTTGAAAGAAACGGAACAACCAAGCTTGCTTTGCGGAGGAATTTGCCTGTTGAACAAGAGGCAGATCCTTTCTCGGCATTCTGGGACCATGGTTTTCAGGCCAAACTAGTCTCAACTACTTTCTCAGAAGAGCTTGAGGTGATTGAGCCGCAATGGATATTGGGCCATACTGCGATGTGGGAGTTGAATGACGAAATGGCAGTTGTATTGGCCATCCCAAAGGTGAGCTGCTGTCAATTGTGGCTTAAGCGGCACTGGACTGATTTTTTTTAGGAATAATTATTAGATCTTAGATGCCGTTTCGGTTGTAGTTTCGGTTGTAGGGCACAGCTTTTGTAGAAGAAATGTCGAAAGTATAGAATGCTCCATCCATCTTTTACAAGGGGGTAATCTGATTATTCAATATACATAACGAATTGTGCAACTTTACGCTGCAGTGATACGACAGTTGCGCGTTTCAACCATTCCTTTCAGCATGTTTGTCATATCCTCCACCACTCTGAACCAGTCCGCCTCCAACTCTTGCCGGATGTTATCATCAAGGCTGTCCAAGCCTAGGCGCCACCACTTGGTGCATACGATGAGGCCTAACCACCCATTCTGACCGCGCTTATCCAAAAGCAAGAAGTTGTCTACAAACTTATCGAATGGTTCAGGTCTGTTCCTGGAAATAATCCTCCAATCGGGCTGCAGCTCGCACCACCAAGTCCAAAGGGCCTCCGCAAACTTCTGAATGGTTTCAATGCTAGACAAAGCAGCGATAATGGGCAAAGCCGCGGCAGGTTTACGTTTGCCTTGTGTTGTCCAGTTTATGAGCTGCTGTGGTTTCGTCTTCTTCAACCCGTGGGTTGCATTAACCCAATGATGGCTGGCTTCAAAAAGGATATACTGGTGAAGAAGTTCCGCGTACTGCTGCCCGAAGTCGTCAGATACGTATTCGAACCCTTTCTTGAACCAGTTTGGGAAGGCTTCATCGGTGGAATGAGAATGAAACACGGCCATGAGATTGAATTGGTATTCTTGATTCACTGGAAGCTCAGCCTAAGCATAATTATGTTAGCGAAGCGTGATCAAAAGGAATCGCAGGCACCTACTTGGGGCATTTTGATTGGCATGACCTCGGGAACCGTCGAATGCAATTGTGCCACCAGTGTGTTCTAAAGGATAGTGGAGAATTAGAACAATTGAGGACTAAAGAAGCAGAAAGGTCAACTTACATTCGCCAAGCCTTCTTTCTTTCCAGCAGATTGAAAATTGGGGTCGGTCTGAACGCTAGCATCGCAGCGACTAATCTGCAGATTTCATGACATAAGTCAAAAGGAAGGTGGCAATCATCAGCGGAACAGACCTTGAGGATCCGGCGGGCAAGAGCTCGATTTGCCTTGTTTTCTTGTTATGAGCAGCTGAGCTTCGGGTAGAAAGTGTACTTACTATTTGAGAGTTGTGGAGCTCAGTTTTCAGGGAAGACAGCTGTTTTTCGAACATCTTCTGCTTGAGGGAGGCTTGCTCTTTTACCGCCTTCAACTCCAACTCGAAACCAAGTAAGTCGCTATCTGGGGCATTGGCGTTCTGCGAGGAGAGCCGTCAATGAGGAGTCTTCAGCCGGGGGAGAAGATTTTTACAATGCGGTGGTCCAAACTGCTTTCCAGGTGTTCGATGTAATTTGACATCTCCTCTATTTCGTTATGGAGTGTCTGGGTATGGAGCTCAGTTGCCTACAATACGGGTCATCAATGACAGCTTCGACCAGAGTGAGAAGAAAGCCCACCGTCTCCTCTAACACTGCTACTTGCGACGTCAATGCAGCGATTGTTGCATGCAATTGTTGATTTTCACCAAACAATCGTAGGGCATTGCCACTCGGGTTGTCGTAAGATGCACTCATCTTTGGAACCTTCTATTTGAGTCGTGTTGGAATCAGTAGATGAGAAGCCACGAAACCATTTATACTCACCTTCTGGTGTTCTTGCTCTTGATCTAGCTGTGACGAGGGAGAGCTGGATCGGATTCGTTTACTCATGTTGTAGAAGAGAGACAAGATGCTCGTGCATGCAATCAATTTTTAAGGCCATTTTCAAACAAAGGAATCATTGTAATGACCCGCGGTCCGGAGTCCGCTAGTAGGCAACCATCGGAGTACTCCGACGCGTATCATGCGCTAGATAGATTACTGAGTGCGCTATCTCAGGACTAGGCCCCGAGCGTAATATAATAGACTACTCAGTCTTCCGCTGAGTTGCAAGATTAAAGAAAGCATTGTGGAAGTAGCAGGTCTAGAAGTTGCACTCCAGGACTGAGCCCCGAGTGCACTGAGGACTATGGGATGCAGTTTGACAATAACCACGAAGTATGGTTGAAGATAACTAAAAGATATCCAATATCAACCAGAAAGCATTGAGGACAATGAACGTTGTCGTAGTAGTGGTGCGGCTCTTACACACGAGTTCTTTTGGTCCATGCATGCCGGGGTCGGAAACGAGATGATAGCACCAGCCTCGAGCGGTGATGAGAGAGTCACCTGAATTATAGGTCAAGTTGTACGTCTTTGGATTTGTTCAGACGGTTTATACGAAGCTCACCCCGTCCAGGACTAAGCCCGGACGTTGTGGGTCCTGTATTTATCGCCGTGTTTTGAACCTGTAGTATTTCGGATTTCCGTAATTGCACTCCAGAACTGAACCCGAGTGCAGTGAGGACTATAGAATGTCGGATTAGTAAAGTAGGTTAGACAAGGACAAGCTGCTTTGTAAGAAAGCAGAGGCTCCAACACTCCAGTACTGAAACCTGAGCGTAACCAGTATCGCCTTACAAGGTAAACTACCGTCTCCAGGACTAAGCCCCGAGCGCGGATGGTAGTCGCCTGTTGTGTATCGTGCCATAATGAAAAGAGATATAGTAAGCTGATAACCTGCTGGATCGATAAGTCCACCGCTACAAGATTAAGCCCCGAGCGTTGACTTCATTAATCATTTAAAGTTGAGAAGGGAAAGTGTTAAAAGTAGATCAATAGCTCTGGAATTTACACTCCGGTTTCCTTGAGACGGGTTGGGCAAACTTGGGACAGTAACAGTAATTACGACTCACTCACAATTCGACTTCTCGTTCACTTGGCCCACCTCTTTGGACTACATGATATATTTTTCCGCCAGGAATTAGGCTCAGAAGCAGAGTGATATTATCAGAACAAAGTCGATTGATAAGACATCGCCTAGCTACGCTCCTGGACTCCGAGCGCGGACTGTGAGAGCTATTATAGAATGTATAGTAGATGGAGACTTGATGTTGATGCGTGACAGAAGGCAGAGATTCGAACGCTCCAGTACTAAGACCCGATTCGTTTATTTTTGGCGCTAAAGTGCATTATTAAGCAAGATCGCAGGATGTGCTTTGTAATCATTCACTTGACAACTACGCTCAACTATGTACGCTCCGGGCTT
>MU790883.1:0-22433 GCA_027886635.1 Lentinula boryana | reverse complement strand
TTACAGGACCGCAGAATGTGTGGATTGCCATAAAATGATTATTTACACAAAAAGTAACCTATCCCTGTGCGATCTTATCCCTAACAACCATAGTAGTAGCGGACCTTCAAGGTTTTGTTCTCCAAAAGCGTGTTGTGTTTCTTTTACTTCAAGTACAGCTGAGTTTCGGTCATTGCTGCCCTTGGCGCAGTGAAGCAGTTGCTCAACAATGGATACAGGACATTCAGCTGAGTTGGAGCATAATCTTGAATGGAGACTGTCTAGGTTCTGTGGGCGAATTTTTTTTTTTTTGATTATTGAGGCCTGGGGGATAACTTCCTATCACAGCTCCATATCCATATCCGCTCATTGGGTGGCATGAAAGTGTTTTAGATTGTACTATCATCTTAGTTGTTCACTTTTAATTGTGTAGCGAGGTGAAGTCGTAAGCTTTACCTCACGCAAGATACAAAGTCGCCAGAGTCGCGGCGTTGCAACGATCGCTCATATTCATGAGGGCCTACATTCTTGATAATGAACGTACGATATACGAACACGATATATTAGTAAGTACAAGATACCGGAACATATACAGGGATTGAGGAGACATACGCATATTCTGGAGAGCCCAATATAGTATCGTAATAACATAGGAGCAGTGCGCGAAAAAAAAAAAAAAGAACATAGGGCAGGATGCATGAGCTATAAGGATTAATTTGGACAGGTTGGAATTAGATCTAGTGATCCAACGAAGAGGATTTGAAAAGATAGAACAAACGAAATACGATATTAGAAAACGACAGCCAACGAAATGATAGGTGAAACGTAAAGAGGACAACGATAAGATACAAATAGATGTAACAAGATACACAAATCAAAATCCATGAAAAAACAGCAATACAAAAAAGCAAAGAGGACGCGAGTCGGAATTTTCCTCACTTAATCCCTTTTTTCCCTCCTATCTTCTTTTTTCCTCCTCTTCCGGAATTGATGTGTAAGTTGCTACCGCCACCTTTCAACAGCACCAGTTGCTCTTGAAGTTTCACAGGACTAAACTTCAGCACCTCCTCTTCTTTCGCTTTATGTGATTCGGAGTAATGACCGAAAATTTCGGTAAAGGAAGGAGAAGAAGTAGGGAACGATTTCGGTTTGGTCATGTTGGTGGTGGAGGACGCGCTAGAGAGTATATACGAACTCAGAATTCACGATAGGGATGGAAATTAGACATTAACCTACCGACATTCCCGACAGATGTATTCTCCTCCAATGGTTTCATATAACAAATCGATGTGCTTGAAAGACAGCTGTTTTATTGGCGCGAGACCCGTCCCAAAGGAGTTTTGACTTGGCTGATCCTGACCATTGCCATCGCTTGTTGGAGGAGCGATAGCCCAGGGTTTCCAGGTACTTCCATTCGTATCCATGACACTCGAATACCACCCTTCAGACCCAGAACGCCCAGGAAAAGCACGAGTTTTATCGTAAATTCCCCCATGTTGGAAAGAATCCACAGGCTCAAACGAGGGCTTTTTCGGAAGTCCCGGATAAGGCTGTAACACGGAGTCAACAGACAGAGGTTTCATAGGAAGTCCTGAATAGGGTTGTACAAGGTGTGATTCCAGAGGGGTGATCAGAACACGCTTCAGGTTGGGTCTTGTGTTGGGTCTGGAATCAGAACCCGCATGTAAGATATGGTCTTGATTTCGAGCGCTGTGTTCCACTCTCGGCTCAAACTCTGATTGATAGTGAAAAGGTGCCAGAGTGGCTGGTGAGGACGGAGACACGGGTGAAATAGACATTGGAACAGCTGTTTGAGGAGGCGGCGACGGTCGAGGTGATCTATGCTTGCCGTTCGTGCTGGAGGAAAAATCCTGCGTTTTCACGGACGAATAGGTATATGTAGAGGTGTGGGATGTTGGATTAGAAATTCCACCAGATCTCTCCATACGTCCCTCTATTTTCCGTTCCCTGAGTTCCTCATGATGACCGTCCAGATCCACAGGCGAAGCCACGATGTGCCCGTCTCTCAACACCTTCGCCAGTTTGTGTGGATGTGAATGCGGATGATATGAATGAGAAAACTCAAGATCTCTTGAATGAAAAAGGGGCGCTGATTGAGAGTAATCCCGTTCGTCGATACCAATGCCTTTCCGTTTCAGATGATTCACGCCATTTCGACCTACAAAATGATCCGAGCTCTCATCATGAATACTAGGAGATTGAGCAAATGTCCTCCGATGTTCAACAGAAGTTGCAAGCCAAGAATGAGACGATGTGGAAGATGAATTGTGACGGGCGTGACCGGAGCTCCTATGGCTATCGTCATTGTGAGTGAGGGTGAAGGGTGAAGGCGACGAGATTCTATGTAATGAATCTGGTCTCTGGATATCGTTTGAATCTCTGGTCTTTTCTCGTTCTTCACCCTCTTCATCTTCCTGGTTTTCTTCAGACTCTTCTATCTCCCCTATTTCTTTGATCGCCGTTTCACTTTGACCGTCCGGTTTCCGCTGAGTGCGTACAAGCAAAGAATTCGACGACGGAGACAGAGTGGCCACCGGCGAAGACGACAATGAGCTTATAGGACCAGGATCATTGTTGATGATCCCATTAGAAGCAGGGATCCTGTCGAGGACACCTATGTTCAAACGAGGTACAGTCATACCCACTCTGCCTATTTTTGAGAACTCTGCAAAACCTGATTTGGACGACGGACGCGAAGACCTCGCGGCAGATGACGGTCTAGGAAGATCGTGCGTGTATAGCGGGGACGTAGGTCGTAAATGGGGAATAGATGCTTGAGAGATGGAAGATACCTGAGGTGATGTCGTCGTGACAGCAGCAACGACTGGGACATGATCGCTGCCATGTCCCAAGCTCACACCTCCCGCACTAGTAGGCGATTCGAACCCATGTCGTACAGGAGGGTTCCTTTGGTGGAGATGCAATTCAGACCTTGATAGAGGTCTGGAACTATCTGCTTCCTCGTGCCACTTTTGATTAGCGTGATTCGATCTCGACGGAGGTCTATATTCAGTGAAAAAAGAACGACGGAAGGCTTTGTCTCTTCGCGCCAGTGGCGCGGTGACTGTCGTCGGCTCAGCAGGGACCTGAGCGTGGGATATGGGCGGAAGTAATGAAGGCGAGCTTTCGTCGGACTGGTGAGGTATTGACATCGAGATTGGTGAACACTCTCTCATTGAAGGCGACAAAGCTATGGGATCTGGGGACGGTCCCTTTGAACTTATGTCGTGCATATGTATAGATGGAGATTTAGATGCCGGTTTGTATGGATCCATTGTCGATACGCTCGGTTCAGCGTCAGGATTATGATGGGGTGGCCCCGAAAGGTCTACCACCGACCGAGACCGACGACTTTTACCATCAAGGTGAGAAAGATGACGAGGTGTGGGAGATATTGAACTTGGAGTATTAGCAACAGGATTAGGCTCCCCACGAATTGACAGAGATGTACGTGATAGAGGGCGCGAATGTGGTTGCGGAGAGAGCACCGAAGGGCCCGTAGGTGCTGGGGATAAGGGCAAGACGATATCATGGGCATCGACATCCACAACGTCATCATGGCGAGAAAGGCTATGAGGAGAGCGTTGTTGTGAGAAAGATTGTACGTCGGGAGTGGAAGCCTATAGAACAGTAGTCAATATCGTGAAGGAAAGAGCAGTGTCATGAGACAAGATGAATAAGACACGAGTGACGGGAACCCACCTCAGGTTCATGCTGGAATTGCTTCGAGTGGGGTTGAATATTGGTTACATCTTCTAACTCGGAATCCTTACTATGATCCTCTCCCGGATTCTCCTTGCTCCGACTGTGCCCACCTGAAGTTTCTGCCAAATGTTGTTTCAACTCAACTACCTTGCTTTTGAGTCCTTCAACTTCTCTTTCCATCTCTTTCCTCAATTTCTTCTCCCTCTTCCTGGCCTCGTCAAGCTCAAACGTCCGCTCTTTCTCACCCTTCAACGCCTCTTCCGCAATGCCCAATTTAATTCTCGCCTTCTGCTCCCGTTCCGATAGATCTTCATGCTCCACTCTAAGAGCATCGTGGTTGGATTGGAGGTGGGTTTGTGCGTTGAGAAGCTTTTTGTGTGATGTGCTTAGAGACAGAAGTTCGTTTTGAAGCTTTTGAATAGTTTGAAGTTGATCTGAATGTGGTCGTGGTTGGTTTGTGAGATGTGTTTCGGCTACAAGGTTTGCGACCTGCACCTTCAGGTCATCTCGTTCCTTCCGAAGTCGATCGATGAGCTCGTTCGACGCCTCATTCACAGTAGAGGAAGAAGGTGCATGACTTTGATCTCCCCAGATATCGAATTTCCTCCTCATTTCCTCGAGTTCTCGCTGTAACTGAACAACAACCTCAGGCTCATTCCGCTCGTCTTCCAGTCGATTCTGAGTTTCTATCCTGTTCCTGTACTTGACTATCTGATTCTCCAGATCTTTAGACTTTGCTCGATAACTTTCCCTTTCCCTTCTGATCCTATCAGCATCCCTCTGAAGACCTTCGATTCGTGCCTTAGTACTCTCGCTCTCTTTCTTGACTGACTCAACGTACTCGGCCCATACCCTAATTTGCCCTGCGTGTACCGCATGCAATTTTGTGACTTCCGAATCAACAGAGGTAAGGATTGTGTTCCAGGTATGTTCCAATGAACGTTGAGTAGTGGCAAGAATCGCCTGCGTGATAGTTTGGGCGGTGGCGGTAGAAGCAGAGTTGGTTGTCGCTTGTAGAGAGTGAGAAGAAGTGAAGTAAGGTACCAGATGAAGCGACGGCTTGGGAGTCGGGATGGGAGGAGTAGAAACATAAGACGTTGAAGGTGTGTGATGAGTATGCATATGTGGCAATTGAGTGCCGGAAGGAGTAGGAGGTGCACGGTGAATTTGACGAGGAGAGTGATGAAAATGAGTTGCATGTCCAACAGGCCCCGTACCTACGGGATTCACAGATTGTCCTACGGAAGGAACCACACCAGAGAAACCTGGCCCCGCAGTAGAGGGAGGAACACGATGTAAAAATACAGGTGAGATATTTGTGCTTTTGGGCGACGCCGTTGCACCGTTACGAGTAGTATGTACGGCAGATCCTGAAGCTCGTCTATGTTGTGTGGACGCATAGCTCAACGTAGACATATTTGGAATTCCGTTCAACGAGGCGGACGAATTTGAACTCTTCGGAAGATGTTTTCCTGCGTTGCCATTCGTGGGTCCTACCACCGCAGTTGGAGCGGACGGCGGTGGAGGACCATTGGTTGGGTACTGAGCGCTTCGCCCTGCTACTGGTATACCGAAGCTCGTATGTGGAGTTTGGGGGATATTCGCTGGTATTCCTGTAGGTGCTTTTTGATCATTTCATACAGTGGAATTACAGCTGCATGTATACGGAACTCACTGTTCTGATCCTGATATTGATTAGTGAGATAGTCCTGGTGTGATGGATTTGGGCGTGACGTTGAGCCATAGGCTGAACTATAATCTGTGGGTGGACTTGTGGGTACCACTGAGGGCGCCGCTCCTGCTGAGTGCAAACGGGAATTATGATTCAAGGAGTTGGAAGCAACAGTAGCCAGTGGTGGCGAAATAGATGTAATGCTCGGTGTGCTAGTCACTGAAGCCGACGATGATGGCCGACTGCCTAGCCTCGGCGTTGAAGTTGAAGTTGGGTGAGTTGGGCGTGCTTGGACAGGGTGTGAAGATTGTAATGGGACCCCAAGATGACCAGACTGAGCTGGAAGGTGAGAGAATGACTTTGCATTATTTCCGTTATCGTAGCTGAAGTTTAATTTCGGAGAATTCGAAGGGGGATTAGGTTGACTTGTTGAAGTTGAAGACTAAGATGAAGATAAGTAAATTGTCGAGAGAAAATGATTGTGCTAGTACTCGCCTGAGGTCGCCTATTATCTTGAAGTTCGTGGTCATACATATCATTTCTTAGATAACAAAGTAAGGCCAGAGCGCGTTTAGCAGCATGTAGTTGATGGACCGGTATAAGAATGAAAGGAGTACGCTTTCAGACGCCTTCTGATGAATCTGTCACGCCGACGCGTTACATTATTCCGTCGGTTACATTCTTTCCGTCGTTCCTCCTTCCTCTATCATCGACGCAGCAAAAGATCCAACAGCAATACTCAATGCGACATTTATGCTCGGGAAACATAAATATCTCATTCTGCTCCATCTGAGTTTTCCTTGATTTGATATTTAGATCAAACCGTACACAGCCATTTACATATTACACCGCAAGTTGAAACTCGAAGCCGTTGCGAAAAAGGATATGTACTTTGTGGTAAATCAGTACTATTATTGGAAGGTAAAAAGCGTTCTATTCGGCCAACAAGAAGTGGAAATTTATGGCACAATTATTTCTGGAGCTAGGATCATTCTGGCGATCCGGAGCATTGTATGGGACCTATGTTCAAGAAATTTACCCATGTCGAAACACAAAGTGGCACCAAACATGATGCTAATTGGCATTTGCACCCCAGGCCTGGTCCTACGCACATATAGAAGTGTTAGAAATTTACACCTCTGTCGCGTATGAAAATGCCCGATACAGCAAGATTTCAACCCTCTTCGTCCTCGCAATCCTCGAACCGACCGATGAACTAGAGTCCGATGACGAAACTACTCCAGTGACGAGGGCTGTCTGAGTGGTTCAGCTTCAAACTTGTACTTCGTTCCTCCGTTCGTCATCATTTTTCTCTTATGCTCATTAAGCACATGCTCCTGCCCCCCTTTGAGAGTTGTTGATGAAAGAAATACTTGGATAAGTTTAGGTTTGTCCTTCATGAAGACGGACAATCCTTTAACTTCTGCATTAACAGGAGGCTGAGTCAACTTTAACCTTATTCAGCAGTAGGGGAACTGCTATGTGGATTAATCCTCTTGGAAGCCCCGCGAAACTGAGAAGTGTTCGTCCAATTCCTCACAGGTCCGAGAGAATAACGAAGTTCCCGCATCATTACGCTTGATGACAACAAAGTAAAAGCAATTTGCCCATTATAAAATATAGGGCAAGGTAGACCCAGACGGGGTTGAAGCGCATTTTCGTGTGACCAGAGCTCGTACGAGTTCGATCTAGAAAGCGAGACAAATTAACAACAGTCACAAAAGGCAAAGTCGGAGTCGGAATTCGTCGGAATTGATGTGGAAAGCAGTAGTGATAGTGCAAGTGAAAGAGCCAACTACCGTACAACAGAACACATCCTTTATAAGAGTAGTGCATTCTATACCGACGGGGTTTCGCCTTCTTTCAGTGCCAGTGGCCTGTATTTATGATGCGACTGAGATATTTCTCTTTCCAATCCTCGATCGATTGACTTGAAACCAGCGGCTATGGAAAGAGAACTTCGAATGGCAACATATTTTCATGTACATACAATCAAATCGACCAACCTTTGAACTAACAGCAAAGGGGGCATCATAACACGACAGTTAACCGCCGGACTTCACTGTTGCGAGCGGATTTACATCTTGTGAACGCGAATACCCCGGAGTGTATGCTAGCTTGCATACTACTAAACAGATATCAATGACATTTCACATGAGGCATTTCTTCATTTCCATACAGTATACTGAAAAATCAAAGTCCAGTAATCGATTGTCGGATTAGTAGTGGGTCACTTACAACATACTCCAACCCTCAATCCAAATCCATCGCCATTTCACCAGGAGGATCAGGAAAACACAGAGCATTCTCCTCCGTACATGCCTCGTCATCATCTTCGTTCCAATCGCTAAGCGTCTCCCACTCGTTATCAAATTCAATATCTATGCTCAACTCGCGATCTCCATCTTCTTTCTCGGTTAAAGGCATGAAAGACGCAAGAGGCGGTGCTTGCATCTGAGTGATATTGTTATGAGTTATCGGTTGTACCCATCTGCGCTCCCGTAATCGCTTGTGCCGCTCCCGATCTTCTTCAATCCGTTTGAAAACTTCTGACCTCGGAAGCGGGGCAAATGTCTTTCGAACAGTCGGAGCATCATTATCAGACTCTCCCGTATCGTTTCGGTGAGCGAACGAAGTGATGACAGAGTCCAAAATTTGAGGATCAATTACCCGTTTTGAACGCCATGTTTCGAGTATCTGACATAGTCGAAAAAAAAGATTCCAGGAGTCCTACATACATGGAAAAGTTGTCGAATCCCTACCTGTTTTGTACTGACTAAGTTCGGTGAACCTTCTACCCCCGGAGGGACGACGTTTCCTACGATCTTGCCCAAATCTCGCGCGACAAGGTCGACGTACATGTTACTTGACGCCTTCTGAGTGTTTCCTATTGCGTTCGCATGCGTTTTCACCAAGAGACACGTCTCGCATAATGAGTCCAAAAAATAAAGGATATTGATGCGTGAGTTGATTGAACCCTGGAAGTCATATTATTATTCCTTGTATTGTATCTCAGACTTGAAGCGAAGGCAGATGTTACCTTTTGAGTTTCCTCGACGATACAGTCCCACAGGTCTTCTCCGCAAGGAGGGAAAAATTTAACTGCGTACGTCACTACTTTTCTGATGGACTGTTGAGAACTGCGATGAGCGATTGAGAGTCACAGCTGTAAAGATTTTCATTGGTACTTACGCATCTAGTCGTCGCAGTAAAGCGACAAACTGCATACGAACTTCAAATGGATCCATGATGTCAATGCAGTTCAAGTTCAAGTGCGCCAGGCCGGCCCGCGCGTCGACATGATGAGCGTGATTGAGTTAAGTATTGCATGACTTTTATCTTACAACTTATAGTGATTGTACTACATATGCATAGATGAGGTTGAGAGTATACCTTGGCCCAGACAGAGCGATGAGAAGATAAAGATAATAGTATTGTAATGTGCACTGATAACCGTCATAATGTTGAGGCCATGGAAAGGAAGTCGGACTATCATATCGTCGAGGCCGTTTTACCAGAAGAAACATTTGCTTTCAACAGACTCTGGAGGCGAAATACTTGGTCCAGTGTCAGTCCAGCAACATCTGAGTACGCCACTGGATGCTGCGAAGTGCAATGGTTCATGAGAACATCCAAGTCTAGCTGACGAGCATCCATGAGAGGCAAAGGGGACGAGCATCTCCACCTAGTACCCGGTTTTCTCGAACTAAGTATATCAAAGTGGGTTGAGCCTCTGGCATGACGATATGATAAAGGGTAATGCTCACCAGCAAGCTCGACAGTAAATGATTCCATTGTAGCTGAAGTACATATGATTGAGATCTTTCAAGTTCAACCGCGGCAGATCGAGTTGAGCAGATGCCTCAGCGTCCGTAGTGTCTCTATGTGTGACAGTAGAGGGGATAATGTATGAAGTAGAAGAAGAGGTATGTGTATGTTCTTCCTCAGAGAATGGAAGGACAGGAATTCCCTCATCGTCCTCATCAAATAATAGTTTCTTCCCCGGACGTACTAGGTCAGATGTGTGTACCTCCTTGTTACTATTCATTTCATCGATGATTGAATCGGTATCCGAGATATCCATGTCGCATTCTCCTTGGCCGTTGTCTGAGTCGATGTTAACGGACGGCGTCGAATTTGACTCATCAAGGACTTGCGGTGAACAAAAAGGTGCTATATCTTTGCTTGAGTCGTCTTGTGAACCCTCTTCGAAAGCAGTTACGCCAGAGCTGTGAGAAGAGAGTGACTCTGCAGATAATCTCCGTCTCTTCGAAGAGGTTGACGAACTGGAACTGCGAATAGATTCCCGATCGGAACCAGAAGATGAGGACTGGCTACGACGAGGAACAGACGCAAGGTCGACGGGTTCTTGTTTCAGGGAAGAGCAAGAGTCCGTCAATGGGATGGTGGAGAAAAAGATCTGGCGTCCCGAGATGGGAGGAGGAGGAGGTGAAGGTGAAGTTGAGGATACTGCTGGATAAACAAGGCTATACGGGTCACCCTCTTCAACAGGGCTACCATTCCAGAGTTGTCGATTCACGGAGTCTAATGGGGCGATAGTGCTGGATGATGGAGGAGTCGGAAGCTGTATATCATTGAGATAGCTATGTTCTTCTCCTTCGTCTTCGTGAGGTCGTTTTTCGTTAGTACCGCCGGCCTCAACGACAAAATACGACGCAGACGTATGTTTTCTTTCAAGGTTCCGAGCACGCTCCAATGCTATATCTCGCTCTCGCTGCATCTTGAGATACTGTGCTTTCATGACCTCCTTTTCCTTCCTTTCTTTGTACAGCGTAGAATTCCACGCTGATTGGAGATGTGTCAATCCAGAATAGAGATTTTGTACCGTGGAATCGAAGAAAGATTTGAGGGGTGAGGTCAATGGCTGTGTCTGCTGCACATGAGCTCGACTGTTATGCGAAGACAATACTGCCCCGAACCGGGGTTGAGATTCACTCGTAGTGCCCAAAATATTGGAATTAGGAGGAGGATACGGCCGAGCTTGTCTTGGAAGGTGCATATGATTAGTCGTATCGTGAAGCTTGGAGGTTGAAGAGACCGGGGTAGGGAAGGGTTCGAATGATATTGACTGGGGAGGAGGTTGTTCGTCTGCGAACAACGATCTCTGAATGGGTCTTCGGGGAGGAAAATACGGATAGGGTCTAGATGTTTGGTGCACAGGGCGACATCCAAAGGAGCTTGGGAGGGAAGTCCTCGAAGTAGTGTGGGTCATATCAACGGCAATGTGACCAGCAGAGGACTGGTAAAGGACAGAGATAAGCCCTTAAGTACTTCGAAGACGGAGGTAAAGACGTGCCTGGACAGAATTGAATGCCTCCATGGACGCAAATGGCATGGAAGTATTTGAGGGATTGTACTGAAATCAACAACTCAGATTTACAGAATTACCATGACATCGAAGGAGAACATACACATACCGGTCGTCGTTGGAATTTCTGCGGGCCGCTGTGATATCTGCTCGATGCATCAGTCTGGTATAAGCAAGATCATCAAGCTTTTGAGCAACGTATGTGGAAAATACAACAACAAACCTGTGAGGTAGTTGTCGGCGAAGGCAAATTATTGGTGGGATTGAGGTCCTGCATTAATTCCAAATGGCGGAGCTCTGTGTTCAACGTAGGGTACAACCAACCAGCGGTTTGAGCAAGGTAAACTTCAAAACGGTCAAAGGTCAAAGAGCACTTTTATGAGCAGTGGATTTACGTACGAATTCTGTACCGTCACAACTTGCCATCACAGAGCTCGACCAAAAGACAATTAGAGCCATGTCATCTCAAGAATGAAAGACAATAAAACAATAAGCTTATCATCGCTTCTAAAGCCTCAGGCTCTATGTTCGGCACCTGGGGCAATAGAAAAGCTTCGGGCATAGACTATCCAAAAGAATTGGCCCCAAGGCTCACATGAGGCAGCTGAAAGGGAACACAAAAACAAAAAGACGAGCGAGCGAGAACTTGGAAGCAGAGCGAAGTAACAGGTACCGGATCAAGTTTTTAGGCAGCTCTTCGACAGGGATTCGAAGCTTCATTGTCAATGTTTTTCTTACCGCATTCTCTGCATATAATACCCATAACTGCAGGTCAGTCCGTAGAGAGGTCCCAAAAGGGTGCCGAAACCCATCCGGGCAGAATCACTGGGTGCCGAAAAGCGGCCGCTGAGTTTGAACTGTCCTGCCGCTACGGTACTTATGACTGGGGGGGATGGCCGCGAGCGGCGAGGGCCGAACCTATAGCCAAGGACAATTGCTTGGATCACATTGAACATTTTTCCCAGCGCTCAATTCCAGAAAGTAAGCGACAAAGGCATGACATAGCATGACATGGCACTGCGCAGTGCATACATAAAAGGAATCAATACGCAGTATCTCACCACGTTTAAGAATGTCTTCATGACCCATGCTCTAGCGTAGAGTCTCGCCGTGGGACGTTTGGCCAGGCTGTCGACGCTCGTCAGTGACCAAGACAAAGGATCAAGACAAAAGGAGGGCAGACGAACCTTTCCAGCCGCCCAACGGTTACAAGCACCTTCTCTACACCAAGAAACCGTCCAATAGAAACGCCAAAACAGCAGAATAAGTTCACAGACTAATGGGAGTGAGCGTGGGGGACACAGAAGAGAGAAAAGAGTCGCAGATAGAAGAAGAAGAAAAGACGCGAGACGCGTTTGCCGTTCCTAGACATAAAAGGTCGTAAGTCACGGGTATGAGAAGGATAAAAAGGGAGAAAAAGAGACGAACCTAGGCCACGTCGGCGAGAAACTCATTAATGTTCTCAAAATACAAGTTGGCGCCAGGGAACTCGATCTTGACGAGATCCCAGACCCACTCGAAGAGAGTCGCGTAGGTGATGTCGGATGCGTTCGTTTCCTTGTTGGTACCGCCTGTGAGCAGGGCAATGAACTCGCCGATGGTGGAGACGATGAGGGATCCCGAGTCACCGCCCTTGGAGAAGGTGCCCGAGTCCTGCTCGTGGGAGAGGATGGCGACCTCGAGCGAATCCTTGTTGCCGGTCTGGAAGTACTGGCGGACAAACGAAATGAACCCAGTGAGGGTTCCGACGGTGGTGTTCGTGGCGAAGCCTCGTTTGAGGACACGACGAACGCGATCGCCTTCGAGATTCAGGTTCATGGAGTTGTTAACTTGGTCGGCGGTCAGCATTCCTCGGAGAACAAGGAGACCGCTGTCGGGGTACTTGAAATCGGGCGGGACGTCAACACGCTCGTATATCAGGGACTTGAGCTTTGACTGGGACATCTCGGGACCTGGAAGAGAGACATATGCGGAGAGAATCACAGTTTGATCAGCGGTATTTATTGAAGATTGACCATCGACGTACCAAGGCTTAAGACGTTTCCGATCAAAGACCTAAACTTCTTCTTGTCGAGCTCGATGACACAGAGGTCGCGTGTATAACGATGAGGAGCGACGCCGACACCAATGGAGGGAGCCCAGCGGACAAACCCGATTACTCGGTCCTTGGCCTTGCTCCAATTCTTCTTGATATTGACGAAGAATTTCTTGAGATCATCGAGCTTGATGCTGGTGTTGGCTAGCTCAGCCTCGTGCTCGCCCAGCTTCCTCTGCGACTCAACGACGTCCACTCCCGCCTGGACCCGGCCTCTATACGTCGTAATCTTCTTCTCGAGACTCGCGACGGCGTCAATATGCGTGCTGATCAGGGCCTGGATGGAAGCCAGGTAGTTCTTGAATGCGGGTGCGCCCATGACCATGACCTCCTTCTTGGGCGCGGAATCTAGCCAAGGGACAAAGTCAGAGAAGCTCTTGGATTTCTCAAGGTCGCAGCAGTCATAACGCACCGTGGTAGTGGTACTCTTCGTTGTCTCCGTCGAGCGTGAAGACGTTGTGGCGGACGGTAATGGCATAAAGCTTTTCTCCTGCGCGGAAGTAAGGGCCCAGAGTACCCTGCATCGTCGTTTTACGACCGGCGATAGGAAGACTGAGGGCGACAGAGACATTGTCGATGACGTCCTTGAGAGTGCCACCGTCTTCGTCGGGGGAGAAAAGCGCTGGACCGTGACCGGACAACGGCTTGTAGAGCGACTCACGGTAAGCAATGTCGATGTTCTCGACGTGGAGCGAGTCGAGGAAGGCACGGATGTCCTTGGAGGAGTCGTGGGCGACGCCGCCGGTGAGAGTGTTAGGCAAGACCCCGATCCAGATAGTCGGGTTAGTGACATGACGATCTCCGTACTCGACGGGCTGGATGCGTGGGATGTCGTCGTAGTTCAAGTTCTCCTCTTCCGCATCGTTGTCCTCGTTGTCCTCGTCCTCGTCGTCCTCGATCTCCCGGTCCGCGTGCTTGTTCAGCCAAGTGAATCGAACGAAATCGACCGATGTGACTTTGATCTTCCTCTGGTCGAGTAACACCACGACCTAAGAACGAAACGTGAGCAAAGAAACTGTTGGGTAACGAGAAGATCACGCACCTGGTCCCGAATCGCGTCCCACGAAACTTTCGATCCAAACTCGTGAGTATCTGGAACGGCAATAATCCTCATGACACGCTTGTACGCCTCAGGGCCAAAAGGAGGTTCGAACACGTCCTCGGAGGTCCTGTAGATGAGCTTGGGCCCGCGTTCCTTGGGACCCACGCCAGCGTAGTAAAGGTTGGCTTCGAGCTTGGAAACATCGTGGGCGCTGGGCTGAGCCGTGGTGGCACTCGAGACACTGTCGTCGTCCTCGGAGCTACCGCCCTCGTCGGAGGATAAGAAGGCTAGCATGCGTGCTTTTTCGTGGCATTGATTGTCGAAGTCGGCAGTCCGGACGTACTCGTCGAGGTTAGGCTCGACATCAACGTCGTCGACTGATTAAAGAGAAAGTAGATTAGCACGAACGAGAAGCAAATAAAACGTAAAAAGAAAAAAAGAAGACTCGCCGTTGGGGTGGAAGACATGTTGTTCGATGGGAGCAGACATAATACGCAGAGAGCAGTGTTTAGACTGGTAAAGCTTTAGAAAATGCGAGTTGAGAGAAGAGAGAAGAGAGGGGAACTAGGAGTCACCCCTAACTCATTCCACTTCTCCGACAAATACGTTTATCGATCACCGCAACTCGGACGCCGTATTATTTCGTACCTTACTTTTAAGTACTCATAAAAACCTATCTACAAAAACATGTACCTCTTTATATAACAGACTCGAACAGAGATCAAAGGACGTTCAACGGTTTGTAGTTCTTGCATTTCATTTCTCCCACAATTGTATACCATGTACTTTCTATGGAAACTGCTCAGACTTCTTCTCATGATCATCTGCTCATACCCGTAACCGCGAGAAGTAGAAGCTCATACTACTTAAACAATGGTTCAACCTCGTATCACTCCCCATGGCTCCTCGCTTCAATCCCAAGAGAGATCTTGTCGACCTTCACGGCAGAGTCATAATCGTGACTGGAGCAAAGTAAACTGCAATTAATTATCATACATATCCTCGTTTTACTGACTTTTGCCGTAATCCATTTAGCCGACCTCTCGGCTTAGGCTACTCGACTGTCAAACACCTTGCGAGCGCGGGAGCAAAGGTGTACATTGCTGCTCGGAATGAGCAACAATCCTTGCAATCCATTGAGAAACTCAAAGCGGATCTCCATCTTGATCCGAGTGATGGAAATTCTGGTGAAGTGCATTTTCTGAAGCTCGACCTTGGGGATCCTCGAGATGTCAAAAAAGTCGCCGAAGAGTTTTTGGCCAAGGAGAGTCGATTGGATGTGTTAGTGAACAACGCCGCTATGTGAGTGGAATTACATTTCGTGTGCAGAACGGGCTTGATTGATATGATACTAATAAAACTTAGGGTTTTTGCGCCATTCGAAAAGACGAGCGACGGTATAGCTCTCTTCTCCAAAATGAGTTGAATCGCGATTCTCAGGACCTGCACTTTTATAGGCATCTCAAAGATTGTGGTCACAAAGTACTAGGTTTCCAACTATGCCTGGGTTTTGCAATCTGACGTGTATTTTATCCAGCCTGATAAGTCCTTTCGTGTTTACCCAGACTCTTCTACCACTTATGGCCAAGACCGCACAAGAGGAAAACTCTGACATCCGCATCGTCAATGTGCGTGGCGTCTCACATCTGTCTGTCCTGCTCATTATACTGTCTAGGTTTCTTCAATTACACATTACATCGCAAACATCAAGAAGTTGGAAAATGTGGAAGATTTGAACCAGGAGTATCGCAGACGGCCTCTAGCAAAGTTTACTCGTTATGGTATTGTCTCTTGTTCCTTTGATGGCCGTTCGCTTCTCTCGGACCCCTTATCCTCTCATCCCTACAGCTCATACGAAATTGCTCATTATAATCTGGACTCGCGCATTGCACAAATATCTCAGCTCTCTATCCTCCACTATGCCTGGCATGGAACGAATAACAGCAATGGCCCTCGATCCTGGAAATATTGACACGTTTAGCAACCGCTGGCCATTACCGTGGTTATGGCGGCCTTTTGTCCGTCTTTTGATGACTGCTCCGAATGTAGACGTCGGAGCGTACCCCACGGTGTTCGCAGCGGCGGGCAAGGCCATATATAAAGATAGAGGGAAGTATGCTGGACGTTATTTGAATGAGAAAATGAACGTTGTGAATCCGAGTAGCGATGCGAGAAGTGATAAGTTAGCTGAGGAGCTGTGGACATTGGTGGAGAAGACCACGAACGATATGGGCCTTTGAAGCTTTGCGGTCGGTATATATATAATATCACTTCAATGTACTTAAATGCTGCGCAAAGTCAATGTATAGTTCTACAACAGATGGAAGGGTTCAGCGTTTTAAACTCTTCGTTCACTGCAAGTAAATCTGAGCTCTGAGGTCGGAGTCGCGACGACTATTCAAGTATATGCTGTCTGACTCCGTTCCTCAGTTTGAGGTCGTGTAGCCACAGATCAAAGGCAATGTATTCTGTGGTATCTTGTTAGGCCGAGTGAGGGTTGACTTGTGCACCCCACTCAAGATGGGGAGGTTCCTGCAGTACCGCCGAAAATCTTGACATTTTACCCTGCAGAATGTATTTCCAGGTTCCTGGAAGAAATTGGAGCAAGTCTGCTGTTACAATCTTTAGCATATTATATACAGTTGCATGTTGTTACGTGGGTTCTCAAAAAGGCATGCTACCTCATCGAATGTCCATATCATCGTCCCCATTGTGACTTTGGTTGCCCTCTGCCAGTGACTCATTCACCTCTTCATCATCAAAGAGCTCATCGAAAGGGATGTCTTCAAAATCAGCCAACGCCGCCCGCCGCTCACATTCTTCCGCGTAAGCTTCCAGTTCCGCTTGCTCGAGCTCTTCTGGCGTCATTTCAACCGTTTCCTGTATGTCCTGATTCGAAAATCGGACGACGGAAGAGCCAGCTTGGGAGGGTTCAGGTGCTTAAAAGAGGGTGTTATGCGTTGTAAACGATACAATTGAAAGGAAAGACAGTATACCATGTAGTTCGCGTTCCCAAGCAGCGACATCCTCTAAATCTGGATCAAATGAGGAACCAACTTCCGCATAATAAGAGCGCAGATAGGCATGACGCTGTTGACGTGCTTGGTTCATCATGATGCGTTGGTAAAACTAGCAAAGCAGAAGGTAAATTTCATAGCATGATTAGGGACAGTGACCACGTACCTCGCCCTGTATGACATCCTCATCATCTTCCTCCATGTCATCATCCATAGCGTCGAAAACATCACTGTCAGGACCCGACCTTCTCTTCGCTGCGTGAGCCTTGGCTCTGGCTTTCTCTGCTCGCTCTAAGCAGCGCTGCTTGAAACGATCCCTCAGCATTACATTCTGTGAGTCTGTACCTCCAGCAGAAGAAGAACCTGCCGCTCTCGACGTCGACCCAGAATTCGGTGCGAAACCAGGCCGTGATCGTTGCGGGCCGCTGGATACTCGGCTTTTGTACTGGGATTGCCTCCGAACTTGTGCTTCAGCTACAGGAGATGACATTGGAGAGCTATTATTAGCCAACGGGGAGGAGTTGAGTGGTTTGTGGTTGCTTCGTGAGAGAGAATATGATTTGATGCGATTGGATGAAGGTGTAGAGGGCGAGTATGGGTATTGGACTGGACTTGATGAAAATAGAAGGTCCATGATAAGAGGTAGCTGAAGGTCGAAAGCAAAGCAGATGGATTTACCGGGTGCGGGAGTAATTCGACGTATCAAACGTATGTCAACAATCAGGAACGGTATGTCACAGAGCACGTGACTTCCGTAAGTTTGTTACGGCTGCCGGTTATGGTAGCTCCTTGTAACTCCTTACTCATGATCTTCCCGATATTATGACAAAGCGGTTTTCTTTACCAATGCACTTAACGACTCGTAAATCTGAAGCTTATAAAGGCTCGATTTTTCACAATATGCCAAACAATTCTCAAAGAAATCTTATCCAAGCCTTTCCATACTCCAATGTCTGCCTCTAATATTTTGAATCGAGTTGCTTTTATCATCGGTGGCGGATCTAATGTCGGGATACACGTTGCTCAAAAGTTGAGGCAAGAAGGCTATCATGTTGCCTTGGGTTCTCGGAATCCAGATGCTGCCGCTCTCAAGGAGAAAGATTTGTTTCCTGTTTCTGTAGACGGTACAAGCTCAGCGAGTATCAAGAGGGCGTTCGACCTAGTGAGGACTAACCTTGGGGAGCCCAGCGTTGTTGTGTATAATGGTCAGTACATCGTATAAGTGCTTTTCTGGTGCTCGGATACTCAATCTCACGATAAGTCGGATTACATTATCAACCTCCCTTGGCCAACGATCCACTTTCCGTATCTTCCGACGATTTTGCCAAGTCTTGCAATCTGGAACATGGAGTGTTTGTCGCCGCGCAGGAGGCTTTGGCTAGCTTCCGTTCCAATAAAGACTCTACACCTAAGGTGTTCATCAGTACAGGGAACCTCCTTCCATTCCTCAAAGACATGCCACCCTTTTTCCTGGCATTAGCGTCGCAGAAAGTGACGATGGCTACCATGATGGACTATGCTAGTCGGGCGTACGCTGCGGAGGGAATCAGGTGAGGATCTGTTATTATACTTTCGATTTCTATGAATCTGACCTATGATAGATTCCATTATGCTACACTTGTAGGTCCTGACGGAGCTATACCTAACTTGGATCCTAGGGCCGAAGTCGGATTCTTTAACAGTGGCCCAGCGCACGCCGAGGCGTATTGGAACCTCATATCAGCAGACACTGCGAAGAGGTGGGATTACCGGTATGTTGTATCCTCTCCAAGTTTCTTTCTGTCTTGAGGAGTACTAAATTCTCTTTGATTGTTAGATTCACATATGATGGGAAGCCATTCGAGGTCGAAGCGATCTAATAACGCCAGTATCCAGAACTTGATGTACCTGTCTACAAATTCAATAGTGATCTCAGGTCCAATGAAACGCATTAGATGTTATCATACTCATAACTGGGGAAATTTTTGACTGTTCAGCTTTATCTTTAGATGCTCTCTGGGCAAGTCTGGTTCAAGTCAGGTGGAGAAGAGGGTGAAAAGCCGTGGAGTCCTCAGTTTATCCGTCTCGCCTCGTGCTATTATCGGACTATCAAACCAGTCACCGTACCGACGGGGCAATTTTTGCGCTGTGGAGGTTATGTTATGTGCATCCATCGCATCAGAATGAATATTGAAATTCATAACTAGCTTAGCCCTACTAAGCAGTCTGTTCGTCTTGACACTCTTTCTTTTCCCTCGACCTCTCGAGCAACCTCCAAGGAGTGTAGAGGAGCTGCATACTCGGACTTCTTATATGATGCTGAGCTTTCTATTCTGGTTGCTGTAAGCTAGTCAAAAACATCCCAGCAGGCATTACTCATTGACTTTCTTCATAGTCCGACCCTCAGTTGCTTCACAAAACCAACGAATGGCCTGCAAATAACCATGGAAGATATGATCTTGCTCAATGTGGCGACTACCGTTAGCTATGTGACAGAATCTACCGACCCCTCCAACTGGCTTTTGCGCAATGTTTACGCCAACGGTACCACACAAATAGGTGGAGTGCAGTCGGGGACAGGCACAGCTAGTTTTACTTTTCAGTCACCAGGGTACGTTTTGGTACATAAAAGTCTAAAGAGCAAAGCGTTAATCCTGTGTCCTACCAGTCCGCATTTCCTTCAGGCAGTAGCCTAGTACGTAATAATCCTTCTCTCTGAGCCCGCACAAACCTAATTCGTTACAAAGCAACGATACCACTTTAGCGGTGACTTCCCAACCTTTCTATACTGGCAATCTGTTTACTCCTGTTTCGAGCTCAAGTGCATCGTGAGTGTATTCCCTTTGCTGTATCGCTTGGACTAGTGCTCAACGGGGCTGTATATGTTGCAGTTCGACTACAGCAGCATCAAGGTGGGTTCCTTCCCCACGATGTTCTCCTCTTGCTTATCTCCTTCGTATCTTTTCTCAACCAGCACGTCATGTCCATCTATATCCTCATCCTACTCATCATCCGACTCGAGTTCTCCGAACGTAGGAGCAATTGCGGGTGGAATCATTGGCGGACTTGGATTCCTCTCCGCATTGATCTTCTTTACATTGTGGTTCAGACTACGCAAAGAATACAACCGAAAACCAGATTTTGGACAAACCGTCAAGGAAGCTAATGCTAATGGTACTGGTAATGGGAGTGGTGCAGTCCTCACTCCTATCATCGTTCCGCCTTATCATGTGCCATCGACACAAGCTGCGTTCAGTTCCATTTCGCCTTCGTCCGCCACAGATATCAGTTCACCGATTTCTCGACAACAAGGAACTGTCAAAAGGAGACTTCCAGATGCTCCTATGCCGGGTGTAGCGCATACGCCAACGGATCCAACACTCAGCCCTGGGAGTCGCAGTCAATCGACGTTCCCTTCTTCGCATTCGCAACACACGCGGGGTGACTCTGGTGATGGAGTTGTACGGGAACTTTCCGACTTGAGAAGGGAGGTACAATGGTTGAGGCATGACATCCATGGACCACCTCCGAGCTACTAGTCGATGTTAGTCGATTTTCATCAATATCTACCTTCATCAAATACTTTGCTCTTTCTTCTTTTTTCTGGCTTTGAACGACAGTCGGCGATCGGGTCGTGTCTAATTACTCTCATTGATTTTTTATATACGTTAACTATTCTTTCACCTCACGACATGGATAATCTAGGTGAACCAGTGACTCATGTATCAGTTTTCGGTACATACAGTATGTAGCCGACCACGTTTCACATTCTAACTACAGTTATTGAATGCAGCACTTTTTGGAATATTTTTCAACTGTGGGCACTGTCTGATCCCTCCCTGGTAGACTCGGAATGACAAACGGATTCAACATAATATGATTCGCCCGCGCTGTGGATTGCCAGACAACGATAGTACATCTCTAGTGAGCCGTCCACCGTCGCGAAAGTCCGAAACCAGATCGACAGTCACCCCCCGCTTCTTCAATATTTACTTGCTCTAGCTGGAGAAACAATAAAGTATCATGAAACCTCCCCTACCTCATTTATTCTTCAGAAAAATCCATTATCCCGGGCGGTGCGACCAAGTTTCTCTCTCTCGCGTACCTTGATCCTACGTGCTCCTCATAAACCAGATTTTCTTATTCAATAGGCATTGTTCATGATGCAAGATGACTTTCTCCTCGGCACGACAGTGAAACGGAGCCAGCACCTCCCAAGATACTGGTGCGCAAGCGAAGAACAGTCGAGTAAGATTACTCCAGTTCTGCAATCACTTGATTCGGATGGGAATTGAAAGAGGGGGATGTCCTAAAAGAATCCACCTTTTCTCAAACAGATAACATGAGCCTCCCCTTGGCCGGTCTTAATGCCATCCGAGATATGCGAGAGTTGCAGGATATGGATGACTGGACTGAAAAGAATGCCAGAGCTACACGAACAAGGGGACTTTGCGAGTGTTCAGGAACCAGTGCCAAAGTCAAGTCCTTCTCCCACTAGCACTGTGAGACTTGTGCCTTGGAACTTGCAACTTGGAAGGAAGGTGTGTTAGTATTACACGGTTGATCTATTGAAGGTTTCTATTGCCGGAGATGATACAACACCAGCGTCACATTTGTTGAACCAGATTTAGCCACTCGTCATCGATCTACAACAAGAAAACTGCAACCGAGGGCGACAACACGCTAATGAGTGCAACCTCGGGAAAAGAATTCAGCAACCAAATTCTTCGCTCTGACGATCAAAGTTAATTTCACGATTCATAAGGTTGTACTTTCAGCTCGAGACAGGGTATACGCGGTGCTGCAGAGAATGAGGGTGAGACAGGGATGATTATTCCGAGGCAACGCACGCGCAGCAGCCTAAGCAGCAGCAGATATTGGCTATAAAGGGCTCTCTCTGGCTTACCGCCACCTTGGATTGCCTTCCTTTGGACTGCCTTGCTCGTGAGAGTTGTTCACGAAGTTCAGGCTTCAGCGATTCCTCCAAATAAACTGTTACTGATTTACAAAGTCGAAGTGAGAGGTTCCAGTCCTTCGGATTCCATTCTCTGCTCGAGATGACGGTAACCTTCCACAACTTTGTTCAAGGGCTTTCTCTCGGGAATGGGAGTAGGATATTGTACGCAACGAGCAAGGACAACTTCGAGTCACTCGAGGTTGACCCATTATCATTTCATGCCGTAGCTTGCCGTACCGGCATACGACCAAACAAGGTTGCACGTCGGACTTGTGCCAAACAACTCGTTGCTCTCGCTCTCCTTTGTCCTCTTTCCTCAAAGTCATGCTTGCTCGTCTTCCCTTTGCTCTCGCAGCAGCTTCGGCCCTTTTCCATGTTGCTTCTGCCCAACTGAAAGTCCTCAGTCCCGGCGGCGAAAGCCTGTGGTGGGGTGAGTCTTTGGCCTTTTTTCACCTCCTTCCCTACATAATTCTCTTTTCACAGTTGCCAATAACGAGAACTTGCTTGTCTGGAACTGTAACGAGTCTCAGGCGCAGACCTTTAGAGCCAGTTCGGCGGCGAATTTAGATTTATGATTTAGGATTTAGATTTACTTTACGGCTGTGCAAAACTGCCGGAACGTGACCGGCCCGTGTGA
>MU790882.1:0-22522 GCA_027886635.1 Lentinula boryana | reverse complement strand
GCTAGCTTCTTCCTTCCTTCGCCTTCTGCTGTGAATGCAGCGACAAGCAAAGCGTCCGAAGCACCTGGGACGATAACATCGCGATGATTCTGAATTGTATTCAAATGACTTTTGGAATCCCCTGTATGGAATCTTGGAAAATACTGCCAGAGAAGGTGTTAACTCAGGTAGCGCGTCGTCTTCTTCAATTTGAACGCTTGAAGAAGGTAATCGCTGATGTTTGCTAGGCACTTACGGTGTTTCAACGAGTGGAAATGCTCTCACTCTGAAGTTTGTCACTTAGTCTGCCCAAAAGAACGTAGGCTCCCGTCTCTATCTCATGGCTCCGGGAAGCATCACCGAATACCAGACCTTCAAACTCGTCAACCAGGAGTTTACAATGGACGTCGATGTTTCTCAGCTTCCTTGCGGTCTTAACGGTGCAGTTTATTTCTCACAAATGGACGCAGATGGTGGAATGGTAAGCTTGTATATCTCCTTTCAAAGGTATACTTAACCTTGAACAAAATCTAAGGCCCGTTTCCCGGGAAGGCAGGAGCCGAGTTTGGAACTGGATACTGTGACTCTCAATGCCCCCACGACATCAAGTTCATTGATGGAGAAGTATGCTCCTTTACTCTCTGTCTAGTGGATACTTTACTGACATCTCGAATTCGAGGCTAACATTAACGACCGGACTCCGGCTAGTAACAGCCCCACACCGGAACTGGCGCAACTGGAACCTGTTGTGCGGAGATGGATATCTGGGAGGCCAACTCTCTCAGTGCTGCTGTAACCCCTCATCCTTGCACTGTCACCGAGCAGACCTCTTGCACCGGCTCTACTTGCTCTTCTCCCAACTCTACCGCAGGTGTCTGTGACCAGGCTGGATGTGACTTTAACTCGTACCGTCTAGGAGATACTTCTTTCTATGGTCCGGGAATGGCTGTCGACACCACCAAACCCTTCACTGTCGTCACCCAGTTTGTCTCCTCGAACAACGAGTCCACTTGTACGCTTTCTGCCATTCGCCGTCTCTACGTCCAACGGCGTTGTCATCCAAAACTCGGAAACCAACATCCCTGGAATTACCGCCACCAACGAGATTACCACTCAATTCTGTGAAGAACAAAAGACCGCTTTCGGTGACATCGAAACCTTTGACCAGATGGGCGGACTTGCTGGAATGGGAACCGCTTTGTCCGACGGCATGGTCTTGGTTCTAAGTATCTAGGATGATTACGCTGTAAACATGCTCTGGTTGGACAGTACCTACCCCACTGACGGTACCTCCCCCGGTGACTTCCGTGGAACATGCTCAACGAGTTTTGGTGTGCCCGCCACTGTCGAGGTAAGGTTCTTGCTATATCATTAATCGAGTGACATTAACGTAGAAGCTTTAATTCAGGCCCAATCCCCCAATGCCCAAGTCATCTACTCCAACATCAAGGTTGGACCTATTGGCTCGACATTCAGTTCCTCTGGCTCCACTGGAACCGGTACTGGAGGCGGATCGACAACCAGTTCTACCCCTACCTCCACCGGGAGTGCTCCCGGCGCTACTCAATCTGTATACGGCCAATGGTAATCTGCGATCTCTATTCCACTTCTATCGATAGTTGACTTGAGATTCTTTCTAGTGGCGGTATCGGCTACTCCGGACTAACAACTTGCGCCTCTGGTTCTACTTGCACAGAGTCTAGCACTTACTACAGCTAATGCTTGCCTTGAATATCCAAATTAAGTGGCTCACTAGGTGACACTCATAAAAGGGATAATATGTATCTTGTGTTTCAGAGAAAATTACCCAATTAAATCTCGTTTTTTGCTTTCTTGTGCACGAGCAAATACCGTGAGTTTCTGAACTCACATTTCGACGGATAGACAACAAAGTCACAAAGAGTACCACACAAAAATTCATTCTCTCCAGCAAGACAATGTCCATTCACAAGCCCGTCTATAAGATTCAGGTGCAATCTGTTAAAAAACCCATTAGTGAAAATTCGGCAATTGTTGGCAGACAAAGATTAGACTCTGTGGGTCGTCGGAGAAGCCTTTGACGATTGGAAAATTCGATGTATACGATAATGAAGACCTAGTAGCTGCGATTGACGATAGCGAAGATGACCAGGAACAGACCCTCGAAACACCGGTCGTTCGCAACTTCGACATCCCAGTCGTTCCTTTCCGTCGTCGTTGTCTGCGTCCAAGTCATCACAGGATATGTATTCTAGCGATCTCTCTCCAGAAGAAATATTATCCCAACCTTCGTCTTCGTTAGCTACCGAAGTGCAAAAACAAGAAACAGCAGCAGCAGAAGACGACGAATTCTTCTTCACCAAAAAATCATCCAACACCGTTTCCGACTCACTCGACCCCGATCACCTCGAGTTCTCAGATAAATCCAAACCCACACTTAATCCTACAGAACTGAGTAAATGGGAGGACGAGGAAATGTTGGAGAGTATCCGAGGTCTGTTTATCACTGGCGTAGATGCCCCTGATGGAGATGGTAATGACGAAGCAGGCGGAGACGGTGAAAAAGGCGAAGGCGATGATGATGAAGGTGGTGGTGGTTTCGTGGATTTTGAAGCTATAGGTGGTGATCCTTCCCTAACCAATGCTGCCGTTGGATCCTCTTCTACCACGACCTCTGCAGCCGGCCCTTCTTCATCTCGCGATGCCCTAGCCTCTAAAATAAAAAAGCGGCTGTCAAAGCGCGCTTTGACGAAGAATACGACGATCCGTCCGGTCCCAGCATGGATTTCTACTCCGAAAAGACAGCCGAGATATCCTCCCAACTCGAACTGAACAGGGCCGAATCTGCTTCAATCACTGATTTAGAAGCGCCCGCTCAGCTCGAGGGATACATTCGAGAGACTTATGCTCAAATTGTATTGTCTCCGGTGCCAGCTGAGCTTATACAATACTTCGATTCAGCGTATCCGGTCCTCCTACAATTTTCAAAAGCGTGCTGTGGTTCTCGAACCAGAAGAAAAACGGGCGGTGGCATTGCTACAGCAAATCCGTGCATCAAGGAAAGATCAAGTGCAGAGGAGGAAGGAGAAGAAGGAGGCAGGGAAAGAGGAAGAGGAAGAGAGTGGTAGAAGAGAAGAGTGAAGAGAGGAAGACGGAAGAGGAAGAGGAAGAAGGAGGTTAATGAGGAATGTTGGAATGGGTGGGAAGAGGGATAAGAGGGAGGCGGAGGCAATGGAAGGTGGAAGAAGGAAGAAGAGAAAGACGGGCTAGATGTTTTTGGCGAATATACACGAAAATGTGGGTATTTCGTTCATGCAGCACTGATGCACAACCCCGACAGTTGGCAGCTGTAGTTACTTACGCTTAGCTACTACTTGTTCCGAAGGCTATCTTCGCATTCGCATGTCATCATTTTCGTTTTCAAAAAGTGTGAAGCTAAGTACTCGAGAGTACTCCTAAACAGATATTCTATAGGTGTGGTGCCATGGACAATCACTAGTAACATCGGCATTGGCATTGGCCATCCCCTCCTCCCCTTTGGCAAAGGCTAAGACCCTTGTCCATGTTGCCCCTTACTCTCCGTGAATTTCTCTAAAACAGAAGCGGAATCCAGAAGTTCTTCGCGCTTCGTCAGCGTCTTCAACGCAGATTCAATGTAATTCCAACAACTTCCACCAGTCTCTGTGTATGGGGGCAACTTTATGGAAAGGATGTCTTTCAAAGCCTGCTCTTTATCGGCTGGGCTTTTGAACTTTGCTTCCCCCAATGGAATCCAAGCGAAATCGGACCTGAAGTGTTTTAGACGTATCTCTGAGATTTCCTCGGGGTGCAGTTGGGTGTATGAGTTGTCAGTCCAGGTTGCATGAACTGTCGTATCGTCAATAGTTAGAACCGCGTGTACGGTCGAAGTCTGTTTCAGTTTATCATAACCAAGTTCGAGTTGAACTTCCGATTTGAAGCGGGATCCAGGAGGTAGTTCGGGTCTGGAGCTTATCACGCCATCAGGGGGCAAGGGTGACCCAGACGCTGTCAGTATACTCACGCAAAGGTAGAGTAGAGTGAACAAGCGTGAGGTGGAGACTGTGAAGAGCATTTTCCGAATGATTTAGACACGAGACGTTCAAGGGCGGGGTAGGTCAAATCTACTTGAATATGACTGGGAGATATTCCAAGTACAGTTCAAAGACGTACCAGGGTCACAATCCGTCGTGAGTGTCCAACGATTGCTGAAATAAAAAGAAGGCAGAATATGGAGTGCAAGTCGGAATGGTTATCTAGTCCCATCGTTGAGTATAGGCCAGAGAACTTGCAATGAAACTCGGAAACATACCGAGTAGTTGCAGAAATTTTCCACCAGGTCTAAACTACCAGAGTAAGAACAGGAGACAAAAGCTATCATGACACCAAGTAAGAAATTGGAAGAAGGCCAAGTGCATGGTAAAGTTCTTACCGAACCAGCGCAAAGTGTACGAGTTAACGAAGCTAAGTGTGTTGGAAGAAGGATGAGGGGACTATCTTTCATCACGCCCTGATACTTATATCTTTTCGCTTGACCTGGGATAGCTTGATGGTTGCCAATAAAGAAATCATCAAGAGAGAAGAGCCGTGTGGACTAGTCTTGCGGGCTCAAATTTCAGTGAGCCGACGGAAGGTATAGCACGCGAACTCGAACAACTTCCGGAATTGTCCTTGATTTGTATTCTGATGATATTTTCTTTCTTCGGGATGTCGCATAAATTATCAGTCTCAATTTCACCTCGTCCTGAATGCATTTCATCTGCAGTCACAATGTCAATGCGTTATTCCGCTTGTAAGCAAATAATTGAAGTTCGCCGCATACCGTTAAATGCCGGGCTGGGCCCATAAACCTGTGAGATTAGCGAGCGATAAAGCACGCGAGATTTGGTTGGCTAGTTCCCCACTGTAGTTTCTCTCTGGCTCTCCTGTGCACTGGGCATTCAAATATGTAGTGACGTATCGTTTCGTTTCCGTTCCTGCAACACGGGCATAGTGGTGTTTCCGCTTTTCCGATTTGATTGAGGTGTTTTTGTGGATGTGACCTATCACACCAGGATGAGTAAAAAATCCGTCGAGCGGAAATAGCAGCTGGAAGTCACGTGACCTCCATACTTCGGTAGTCACGTGATATTTCAGATTAGCTTTATAAGGATAATCAATGTATTTCAGCCGCTATTGCTGCTCGAAGGATATTTTACTAATTGCCGTGTGTATTTGTAGTTGTGTGAGAATCGATAGCAGTGGTCTCGGTAGCCATCTTGTGAGTTTCCAGTAGCATCTGCTGACTGTGGTCGTGTCACCTGGGTCTATGCATCACATTGGGGTGACTTCCTCCATGTTTTGTTGTGGTGCTTTTCGAGTTGTTTCTGGAATGTTCTGATGGCTGCTGTCTGACTGTGGGGTAGTGGTTTCCATAGGCACATTGGGAGCATTGCCTTCCTGCTTGACCTCATCTCTGCTGCTCTTTTTGCCTCCTGATCCACCCTCTCATTTCCTGCTGCTCCTAGATGTCCTGGGACCCATGAGATTGTTACTCGTAGGTTCGGCAAGTGTACTCTTAGGTTTCATAGTCATTCATGGAACATGTGCAGTATGTAGTGTGAGGGACCAATTTTGTCACTGTTGGTAGCTGTGATGGCCGCTGTGCTATCTGCCCATATTGATAGTTCTCTCACTTCCGGTGCCTGTATTGCTGCCAGATGTAGTCCTAGTATCATGCCAATGCACTCACCTTCATAGACTTTGTGGTGTTCTTCTTTGCCTAACCTGTATGCTCCCTTTTCCTCTTCCCTCTCATGAATTATTGCTGCTGCTCCCACATGTTTTTTGTACCCTGATCCATCTGTATAGATTTTCCACTTCATCTGGTCATTGTTAGTGCTTGGAATACTTCGGTTTTGTCTTCCCAGATTTGTATTTTGAGTTTGGGGTCCCACAATGCCTTGGATTGGACTGCCTTCTTCTTTTCCATGTTTTTGGGTGTTAGTCCATATCTTCCCATGAGATCGTGTAATGGGGAGGGGTGTTTGGTTCTTTGTTGCTGTCATGCAGTGTCCTCTACTCTTTTGGCAATCAGGTGTTCTCCTGGGATTGTTAGGAGTCTCATGGCTACTCTGTGTCACTGTCTTTCTATTTCAAATGTCATGGGTAGTAGCGCTGCATGTATGTCAAGGGCATTGGTGGCTGTGGTGGTCATTGCTCCCATAATCATGATGGTGGCTTGTCATTGTATGGATGTAAGTTTTTGTGTGATTGTTATGAATTGACTCTTTTTCTTTTTTATTCTTTCCCTTTTAGTACTGAGATGCCCATTTCCTTTTAGGTACATTAGCACTGTAAGTGCTTGTACATGTGTCTGTATTATTCTTTTGTCTTTTCCTTTTCTTTTGTTTATGTACACATGACAGCCTTGCTGCTCTTGCATTATTGTAATTACCATAGGTCATCAATGCGACTCTCTTGTGTCTGTCAGACTATTGACAGATCATCACCATTTACCTTTGATAGCCACATGTTCTTTATACAGTCAAACATCTCATATTGCATGGGGTCTGTCACAAAGAGGTGACAACAGTGGCAAGACTGAGCGGAGGCTTAGGCAGAAATGGACAGATACTGATCCCAACAACAAAGTTATATTCATAATAAATACAGAGTAGTAAGCAAAGACATACCTGATCCCAATGACAAAGAGGTCAAGATGAGGGATCAGGCTGTGGGGGCTGGCTTATATATACAAAGGCGAGGTGTGGGAACGATGGTGTCATACTGTACAGTTCAGGAACAAGGAATGAAGCGGAATGGACTGGAAGGTTCCAGATCGATTGTGATAGGTAAAAGTGATGGAATGATGTATTGTAAAGAAAGGGAAAATAATAGGGGTCGCTCACTTCATGACAGGGTCCGTGGACCCCAAATCCCATGCATTATGAGATATATGCAGTTCGAAGTATAGGTCACACCAGTGTCATATGTGATATATATGTGACATTTCCTATCTAGGTAGCTAGGCAGTATCGAAGTAATTTTCAAGTACAGTTTGCTTTGCATTCAACAGCTGGTCTTTTACAACATGAGCATGAAACTTCCAGAGAGCCTCCTGTAAGACTAAACTCTGATTTGCATTTCAAAGGGAAATGCAAATCACCTCAAGCTTTTGGCAAAATTCTAGCATCTCTTGGGTTGACATCTCTATCTCCTTGTTACGAATCGACTCTTTTTCCTTTTATTATTTCCTTTTTAGCACTTTAGACGCCCATTACCTTTTAGGTACATTAGTGCTGTAGGCGCTTGTACGTGCGTCTGTATTATTCTTTTATCTTTTCTTTTACATTTGTTTATGTACATGTGATAGCCTTGCCGCTCTTGCGTTATTGTAATCACTGTAGATCGTCAACGTGACTCTCTTGTGTCTGTCAGACCGTTGACAGATCGTCGCCATTTACCTTCGGTAACCGCATGTTCTTTATATTGCCTTATTGTCTTGTCATTGTATATGGACAGCTATACTTATGGATACGAGCTACTCTTATTGTAGAGCCTCATGGCTACAACGCGAGATAGTTCTCATGGATTCATCTTAGGATATGTATATAAGGTAGCATACCTCATAGAGTAGTCTCTATCTCTGATCTCGTCTATTCTCCTCGGTAGCTAGACTAGTATTAGGAGGTCTTGTCCTCTCCGCTATACATCTTATTTGACTTCTTGTCGCTGTGTGACGCCTGGCCTTTTGTGAGCTAGCAAGTCGCTGACATAGAGCCTCACAACTACAACATGAGATAGTTCTCATGGATTCATCTTAGGATATGTATATAAGTGTTGGAGTTTTGACAATGAGCAAAGTGACATTAGTCGCAGTTTCATTTCCTATCTCAGACACGTCCCCAACGCACCGACATACCTGTTGTCTACTTGTGTTTCATAAGTTTTTCCTTTCATTTTGTTTTGTTATGAGCTGTGCATGGAAGTATTCACCATTACCTATATTTGTTGTACATACTGCATCATTTAGCCCCCAGAGATTGTTCCCTCTCTCTGGGTGAGTTACTTACATTTATTTATTGCCTACGTTGTACTGACTATCTACTAGTGCTTATTGTATACTACGTTAGGTATTGTTTTCCCTTAGAGATTGTTCCCTCTCTCTGGTGCTTATTATATACTACATTAGTTTTCATAATAAGGTAGTATACCTCATAGAGTAGTCTCTATCTCTGATCTCATCTATTCTCCTCAGTAGCTAGACTTGTATTTGGAGCTCATCTCCTATTGCCTTTATACTATCCTTTTGATCTTTTCTCATTGTGTGACACCTGGCCTCTTGTGAGCTAGCAAGTCACTGACAACCACAACCCAGGCATCCCAAGGCCCATGCATATTCCATCAAGCACCGGGTAGGCAGAGGCCAGAGGGACTTGGTCCCAGTTCATCATCATCATCATCTCCATCCACAGATTTGGGATTGGAGTCATCACTGGGGTTAGGGTCTCCTCCAATCTAAAAGTCAAGTGTTAGTGTTAGAGTTATGCTGAATACAGCCGGGTGAACTGTCTGGTGTAATGTGGTGCAATGCAAAAGATCAATAGGGACATTGATACCACTATTAGTAGTACCCTCATGAGAGTTGCTTGTCCCAAGGTAGAAGCAGTCAGATCCAATATGGTCTGGTCTAAAGCAAGATGAGTGAATGTCTCAACTAAGACTGACTGTACAATGTCAACTGAAGCCGATATTTAAACTGAGGTACAACAAAGATATCCTATGGCTTAAGTACTAGCTAACCAGAGTAATGTAAAGTAACACATGTACCTCTAGATGACTGATGTTGTATAAATGGAATCATAAGTGAAATGTGATAAGATGAATGAATGTGAAGTTGTTAAGTATAAGCATTGTAAAAGAAAGATAGATTGCATCTGTCAGATCTGATAGGAGTGATGGTGTGTAATGTGCATAGTGGATCCAATCAGATGGCTAGTGAACAATTGTAAGTAATGTCAAATGGAGGAATTCGAGTTGCGCCTCGCATTGCACCACATGGGTGTTCAGCGTCCTGTGGCAAACCAATGGAGTATCCTCTCTGGATATACTTCCACGAGCACCATTTCTTATATTGGTTTTATCCCTACGTTTCAGGGTGCTCTAGCTCCGAGCTCGAGTCACTCACTCTACTTACAATTTTCCTCCATAAATACTTATATTATTTCGACGGACTTTCCTCAGAACTCATCCACTACATTCTGAGGGTATGTCCTATCTTTTAACTACTTTTATTCCATTTACTTATCTTATGTTACCTACCAGGTATTTCGTGTACTTACAAAGGTTCTAGGTAACTAAGAGAACTCGTCCACTACGTTCTGAGGGTATTTCGTGTACTTACAAAGGTTCTAGAAACTTATCAGATTCGCAGTCAAAAACAGCAAAATGTTTCTACCTTAACTGACATGCCACTTACCTTGAATGTTATAATCAAAGAAAATATGTCTTCCTCCACAAATTCTCTCCCTGTCATGCTATCCTTTCCGGAGGACCAAAAACTCGCTGGTATAAGTAACTGGGTGATTTTTCGTGATCACATGAAAAGTGTCGCCCAAGCTACAGGACTCACTGGTTATCTCGACGGTTCCATCCCTGTGCCGTCGCCGACAACATCAGTCTCTTCCTCCAACGTTACTGCGACCTCAATTAATTCTCGTAGTCCCTCTGCCGAAGAGTGGGAACTTTGAGATGGGCGTCTTGCTGGCATCATATACCAGAACGTTGGTGATCCTCAATCAATTGGTATTAATGAGGGTATGACAGCCAACGCAATGTGGAACATACTCACCTCAGAGTATGACACCTCCTCCGCTGCTGCACAGTCCCTTGCCAAGGAACGTATCCAGAAATTCCGATATGATACCAATCTTCCCTTTGAGTTCTACTTCAAGAATCTCGAAGCTCTTCGTAAAGCTGCTAGTGATGTGGGATGCACTGTCACCGATGAAGACCTTTGGTCCCGCTTCCTTACCTCCTTGAACCCAGATTATCTATGGATCATCCAGAACCATGGATCTCGTACCTACGCTGACCTGAAGCGCAACCTGATTGAGTATGATATGTTGGTTGAATCCTCTCTCCCCGGTACTTCAACTGTGAACTCAACCCCACCTAAAGCTCTCGCTGTTGCCTCGGGTTCTGGCAGGTCAAATTCGGGAGTCATTTGCAAAAACTGTAAACGCTCTGGTCACATCAAGAGGAACTGTTGGGCAAACAAAAGGGGGGGGAAGTGAAGGAAAAGCACCTCGTTGGTACCATGCACCCAAAGGCTTGGAGCCTGCTCGATCCATAACTGCTACCTCTGTTACAGATGAAGAAGACTTTGTCACCACCGCCACTATCTATGGCTTCTCGGACTACGATTTTGGAGGTATGACTGAGCTCTCATACCCACCTCCTCCTCCTGATCCTCCTGCTCTTAGAATGGGAATCCAAGAAAATCTTGCCCTTCTGAGCAATGAGGAGAGTGGTATGAGTAGAGTACAGTCGTCCTCTGTATCTGAGATTAGTCTATTGAATGGTAATTCCACGATGGATGTACCTACCTTTATTGACAGCGGAGCGTCACATTGGTGTATTCGTGATCGTTCCCGGTTTGTTACCTATACGCCTGCGCGACGTGTTGGTTGGATGGCTGCAGAGGGATTATCGGGTCCGTTCTCGATTGAGGGACACGGTATGGCTGAGCTCACTGTGAGAATGGACAATGGTTCTACCCATTGCCTCAGGTTCCCGGCTTCACATACTCCTTCATTTGCGATGAACTTGCTATCCCTGCCTAGTATGGATAAGAAGGGTCTAAAGGGGGAGTGGGGGAATGGAAGAATAGATGTTCGAGATCCCGTTTCGGGAAAGGTTATCGTGGATGGTCATATTGCTGGTCATCGTGGTGGTCATGGGCTTTACCAGGTCAATGTAGTGGATGATCTGGATCATCATAGCTCAAACAATCATCATGCGCAGGAGAAACCTGACTCAACATTTGCGCTTGCCTCGGGACATTCCTGCTCTAAACCATGTTCCCTTGCGATGTGGCATACACGGATGTGTCATGCAGACATCAACCAAATTTGCCTTCTTGCAAACCATGGCACTGTCAAAGGCCTCGACGTTACTGACTTTTCCCTATGTGGTAAATGTGAGGTTTGCCTACTCACCAAAGTGAAACGACTTCCCTTCGACGACATTGTTGTCCCGGCAACTGAACCCCTCGATCGAATTAGCCTTGACCTCTGGGGCCGTGCACGTACAAAGAGTCTTGGAGGTGCCTACTATATGCTCCTAGCCTGTGATGATGGTACAGGCATTCCCTTCCCTTTCTTCTCTGTGACCAAGGAAGCCACAGTCATCCTTCATCTTGTGGAACGATTTGTCGCAATGGCAGAGCGACAAACCGGTCATCGAATCCGATGTTTCCGCATCAATATGGGAAAGGAGTTTGACAACAAGATTTTTGATGAGTGGTGTGCAAACCAAGGGATACTTGTCGAGAAAGTGCCTAAGGCGTCATCAGCAGCTAATGGGCAAGTGGAATGTGCTAATCTCACAATAATTTCGGGTGTCCGATCAATGATAGAGGACTCAGATCTCGACTGTTGTTTTTGGGCTGAAGCGAGTTTAGCATACTGTTACATCAGAGGAATGATCCCAACGAACCGACACCCCGGAGTCGTCCCTTGGGAAAAGTGGTTCGAGGCAACGGGACGAAAGGTTAATGTCTCGCATCTTCGTCGTTGGGGGTGTAAATGCTGGGTGATGGACTTAGACCATGTCGAGGGGAAGCTTGGTCGACAGGCTTGGGAAGGCCGGATTGTTGGGTATGTGGGGCGACATGGGTACTGGATTTGGGATCCTCGACGACAGGGTGTATATCCCGTGTGAGATGTCGTGTTTGAAGAAGGTAAACCACGTTGTACTTTGGACGACTCTACTGAGTACGGCGTCAAGTTAGCCGAGAATCGTGGGATTGTTGAAAAGGGTGTTGATATTCAAAATGAGATGACGGATCCTGTCTCTGGCTCAAATCAACCCCCGAGTACCGATTTTCAAAATCAATCTGCAGAATCTTCATCTGCCGAACAAAATCAATCTGTCGAGTCTACAGTTGACCAGTCACAACCTCCTCCTGACCTTTCCGTGCCTCTTCGTCATTCTACCCACATTCGCGCTCCATCTGCTCAGCTTATCCAATCTCTGGAGTATGAAAAGGATGAAGAAATAGCACAGAAGGAGAACGAAAGTTGGGCGAATGTGATAATTCTGGCGAGCACCATCAAAGGGGGGGGGGGAAATCCGCATTCCGAAGTCCTATGCTGAAGCCATGAGAGATGCTGTAGGATGGTTACCACCAATGAAAGCTGAATTTGAGTCCCTCGTTAACCGAGGCTGCTGGTCTTTGGTAAATTGCCCTGTGAACACGAGGATTATGAACGGGATGTGGGTCTATGACCTCAAAGTCAATGGCGAGGGAGTTTTTTTTTTTTTTTTTTTTTTAATATCATTTTATTGCGCTAGAAGGTATACCTTATGATGCGCATAAACTATCTATCAGGCCCCTTGCCTGCTCGGCATCCCTCGGAGGTAGCGCAAGCCCTGCAGACGGAGCTATCTCCCCCTGCAGTCCGACTCGTCCCAGAGCCGTTTTTGGCGCCCTTTCCATGTGAGGGAGTGAGATTACGCTGTTGTGGTGATGACTTCGTATAGGTTGGTTGGTCTTGATGGGCTCCGTGAGCCAGCGAATAATGTCGGTAACATGGGGATAGGAAGGGTGGTATGTATGTGTACTGGATGACTTCGTTTATTCCATTCTTCTTGTCTAGCTTCTTTGTGCCATGTTCCGCCCTGTCTTCTCTGAGCGCATGTTAAGCGAGGGTATCGGTTCGCCGTTAGGCTGGGTAGCGTGTAAGGTTTTCGGTTTTACTCGTTGTTTGTGTCAGGTAATATGTTGCCAAATGTGGATTGGAAACGTTTCGTATCCCTTATGAATCTCAGTGTGTGAGGGATGATTTTCTCTTCGGAGAGTAGTTGCTGGAGGGAACGGGCTGCCTGTCCAATCTTCCTTCGCAAGTGGAATCGCTCCCGTTGATATGCTGGGCACTCTAGCAGCAGGTGCTTTACTGTTTCTTTTGTTTGTCTTCCTGTGAGGTCGCAGTGAGGGCAATTAGGGCTCCCGACTTTCTTCAATCTGTGGAGATGGTGATTTAGCGGAGCGTGGCCTGATCGTAATTGAAATAAAATGCTTGTCTGTTTTCTTTTCAACTCCCCCGCTATTTTTACGAACTTCGAATTCACTCCCTTTTTGTCGATCGCAAGAAATTTTTGGCTCCGCGGTGATTCTGAAAATGTTCGCGACCACTTCTGTTTGAGGCTGCTCATGAAGTGTTGCCGTATCGCTGATGCCGTTGCTGGGAGCGGTCCTTTCGCGAGGTAGCTGGGGAGGTCATTGACTGAACTGACATTCCCGGCCGCCGCCTTCTTCGCCTCCTCATCTGCTTTCTCATTCCCGGGTATCCCACAATGGCCTGGTATCCACGTTACGGAGACAATCTGTTCCCTTCCATTTTCTTTTGCCTGTTGGCGTGCCAGCCGTAATGTCGCGTCGACAATGTTCTTTCCGGACGTTGTGTTTTGTGCTCTCAGTGCTTCTATAGCCGAACGTCCATCTAGGCAGATCAGCGTGTCCCTTGGGTTTGGTTCGTACACGTACTTGTCAATTATGTTCAGTCCCAACAGTATTCCTACACCTTCTGCATCGAACGTTGTGTGTTTCGATAAGGGTCCCAATTGGTAGCGTAACGTGGCCTCTGGTCTCAATTCCCCATGTTCATACAGCACCGCCGCTGCTCCAGCCATTCCGTTGTATCCAGATCCATCAGAGAAGATTTTGTAGTCCACTGGGACGTTTTGAGCAATTTCAGTAGCATCGTCTTTCTTGAGAATTTGAATATCGATTGGTGTGGTCCAGTGACCTGGCCGACTAGGTGGCGGAATCGTCTCGATCTCAGTTGGTGGGGGGAGGTTGAAGAGATGTGGTAGCAAACGTAGTGGCGTTGACATTTTTGTGACGTTCTGTTTTCGGTATGCCTCCAGCGCTATCTTGGTGACCGGGTTTTGCTTTGGTAGTGTATACAGTCGGAGTACGGCTCTTTGGCAGATTTTTTCGAGTAGTAGATCCATTGGTAGCAGTCCCGCGTGTATATCCAGTAAGTCTGTTGGTGAAGACCTCATTGCTCCAGTAATCGTTAGCGTTGCTTGCCGTTGGATTTGCGTGAACCCTCTCAGGGCTTTGACTGATCCTTTACGATTTTTGGCCCCCATCGGTAGGTATGGTGGAGTGTACCACACATCTAATCCGTAAGTCATTTTTGGTATTACCACTGTGAGGTAAAGTTTTCGCATCATTTTCATTGATACACCATTAACGGGTCGACTTAGCTTCCAAAAGGCCGACACTATACTTGACGCTTTTGCTAGGGCCGCGGCCGTTTGCTCCTTCCATTTGAGTTTTGAGTCTAGTATGATGCCCAGCATCCTTGACGAAGTCTTCTCTGTGACTGCAATGCCTCTCAGGGTTAATGCCCATGGTGGTGGTTCTGGTTGCGCCTTGGGTCTGGGGAAGTGTGTCAGCAATAGCTTTGACAACTCGAATGATGAGTTATGGTCGTTCGACCATTGGAATCCTCCCCCTTCCTTGTTCATGAACTCTTCAAGCATGTCTACGTTGTTGGAGAGGCTCTCTGTCTCCACCGCCACATTTTTGTCATCGACGTATCCTACCGCTAATCCTCGTCTCCGCATTTCAAAAGTGATGTCGAAAAAGTCGGCGTTGTAGAAGAGGTATGCTATCATCGAAAGTGGGTCTCCCTGTCCTATTCCGTTAGTTAGCTTTATGGGTTCTGAGGTGTGGTCACCGAATTTGAGTCTAGTAGTTCGTCCAGTAAGAGACATTGACACTGCTTGGACTAGTCGTTCTGGAATGCGACGCTTTCTCATGTTGTACAAGAGTCGTTGTGTCACTGCGTTTGGGAATGCACCTTCAATGTCCAGTGATAGCATCGACACTTCGCGTTTGTTTCGCCAGGCGTTTTTAATTCGGTCCACGACCATGTGAATTCCATCGGTTGTCATTCTGCGGGGTCTTCCCCCGAATTGGGTGTCAGGAAGAAGCTCGTACTTTTCCGCCAGGTAGGTTATCTCCTGAGCCACCATGGCTGTGTATCCCTTCGCTAGCGTGTTTATCAGTGCAATTGGACGGTAAGCTTTTGGAATAGAATAGGACTTCCTTGCTGGTTTTCTTATTACTACCGTGTCTGATTCTAACCAAGTTTTAGGGTAGGCTTTGAGATCCCCTATGGCGTTGTAGATCTTCACTATATATGGCGCTAACATTCCGGCGCATTGTTTGAGTACAGCGTTAGGGATTGTGTCAGGACCTGGCGCTTTGTGTGGTTTTAGTTTCTGGAAGATCTCGATTATTTGTTGTATCGTTATTGGGGAAGGGCTTGGCAATTGGTCCCTTCTCGGGTTACGGTCCAGGTTGTAGTCCCGCGGAGCTGGAGGGAAAAAGGTGGTTGCCAGTAGGGTAGCTTTCTCCTCGTTAGTTTTAGCCAGTCGATTGACAGTTCCGTCGTTGCCTATGATCTGCAGGGCGGGGATGACTGCGGTGGAGACCTGATCAATGCCGGGGCTGGTTGCGTATTTTGCTGCTGTGTAGATGGTGTCAGCGTCCACGTTGTCGAGAAACTCACGCCAGTGTTCCTCCTTTTCTCTGTATATCTGATCTCGGTATTTAGCCTGGAGGTCTTTATATTCCTGGTGTACTGGATCGTCAGTTAGTGCTCTGAATTTATAACATTTGGCACTCAGTCGATTCAGTTCCCGCTTCATCGTCGTGAGGTCGTTGGTCCACCATCGTTTGGAATTTGGACATGGCTGGCTCTTCGGGACTACGGCCTCAATTGTTTCTTGCAAGGCTTTGGTGAGTCCGTTAACTGCCTGTTCAAGCTGGTCTCGCGTTGTTAACTCTTGTGGTTGCGGAATTGTTTTTAGTTCTTCGTCAAGCTGTTTCTGGAATTCCTTCCAGTCCGTCAACCTGAAGTTATACCTGATCGGGGGCTTGGTGTGGACAAGAGAGAGGTTTAGTATGGTGGTTATCGGAATGTGGTCTGCACCGTTGGTGGTTGTTTCCGGGGCTACGTCACAGGTGATGAGTGCATGTCGGGCATCTTCAGAGAGGAATACGTTGTCGAGCCTAGTCCAGATTCTTGTCGTTGGGGCCTGAAACGTGGGTATTCCTGGTGGTAGCACCATCTCTAGTGCCTGTTGGTTAACTAAACGGATCAGTTTCTCTGCGTTGTCCAGAGCGGCTGGTGTGAATAGGTGGTGGTTTTCCGGGCTGTCCCACATTGGGTGATGTCGGTTGAAGTCCCCACACCACATTACATAGGCTGTCTTATTTGGCGCGAGTGAGCTCCGAAAGCTTTCCGTTGCTCGTTTGAGGATAGGCAGTGATTCTGAGTGGTTACCGTCGTTGTATATGTTGAATATTGCTAGGGTGCCAATGGCACCGTTTAGTGAGATTGCCGTGATATCGTTTGTACCTGGAGCATCGACCTGTGTCCACATCTCGCTGGATAGTCTCCTGTTCACCAGGATGACGCTTCGCAGTAGTACCCCATCTTCGAGGTGGAGTCTTGATGTAGGGTATAGGATATGCCATTTCGTACCCTTTCGGGCGTTTCCAATTCTGTCTGTCCACGGTTCCTGTATGCAAATAATGTCGTACGTGTTGGATAGGGCGTTCGCCCCCTCTATTTCGTTGATCAGATCGAGAGTTGCTGTTTTTGATTTATGCATGTTCATCTGAAGTATTTTCACCTGGTCAGCATTGAATTCGTGTCCTAACATAGACTTTCCTGGGTTCCTTGTGTTTCGTCGTCTCGCGTACTACTTTGGGCTTGCGTAGCCTGAGGTTCTTGTGATCCCCATCTGGTTGCGTTTCCCAGTGGGACCATGTTGACGTTTTGCTGAGTCCGCTGAGTCCATTCTTTGAGCTGCGTCTGTCGGGGTTTGTTACGGTCTGACCGGTATATGATTCTTGGTGATGGTCTCGCGTTGGGTGTATTGGTTGGTTCTTCTAGCCACGTCCATTCCTCGTCGCTCGGGAAAAATGGGAGTTGGTTTGTTGGCATTCGTCGGTTTAGGCTTTCGCACCGCCGCTGGAAGGCCGGGCAGTCTCTGTCCGTGCTGGCATGTCCGTCGATGCCACAGTTTACGCAGTGTCGTTTTTCTGAGTAACAGTCAGTAGTGGAGTGTTCCTCACCGCATTTACCGCATGTTATTTTGTCACCCTCTGGACAGCGTTCCGCGATATGTCCAAAATGTTGGCACTTGAAGCATCGGATTTCTTCCTTCATGGTTTTTGTGGCCTCAACTCTCTTGTTGCTGACTATCGCGCCAGATAGTAGCAGCTTGTTCGCCGCGTTTACATCGTTAAGGTGTACCAGCAGGCTTGCGACTCGTTGCCCTTCCGCTCGGCGATGGACCGCCTTGGCCCATCTCATTTTTGTTATACAGCAGCTCGGCAGGTCGTTGATCTCCTCGAGTAATCGTATCTCGTGGTCGTTTTCCGGATTGAACGAGATCGGGACGAAATGAAATATGATTTCGTTGTCCCTGTTGGCCACTTTAATCGCTTCGTCCGTGAGCAGCATGAATTGAAGCGCTTGAGGCGTCAGTCTAAGCCAGCTTGCGATGGCTGGAGAGCTCATTTCTGTGAGGAAGTTGTCAGAGTCTTTTAGCTTTTTGACGGTAACAAAAGTGCCCTTATTTAGGGCTCCCATATCAATTAAAGTTTTATTGAGGTGTTGAAGGACCTCGTTTGGCTCCATCTTCGCCAACTTCTTCCCAGCTTCGTTGCCCTGATTGAGTAATAGCACTTGTCGACGTTTCACTTCAACATGAGCTTTGAGTCGTTGGCGGGTCATGGCCTGAGGTATCGGGGTTGTTGCGTGTCGGTTTGACCTTGCTACTTCCGCGTAGGAGCCTCCATCATTGTATGTCGACGTTTTCCCCGTAGTTTTGTTGCCTGCTCCATAGATTGTCGTAATCATGGATTCTAGCTTCTGGTTTATTTCGACATTGACCTGCGAGAGTTGTTGCTGTATCTGTTTTGGAATATCGAGCTTGGCAATGGATAGCTCAACTATTTTGGTAACTTTCTCCGCCGTCTCCTCCTGTATCCTTTGCTCATCCATCTTCCTCAGAAGGGCTATCCCGTGTTCAGCCACTTTCGCTACTATGTCCATATCCTTCTTCGGTAGTCGCGTTGCTTTGAGTACGATGTTGTATATATCCTCCCGGGTCTCGAGCGGGTTAGCGCCAAGAATACTCGTTTTGTTTGCGAAAAAGTCCCTAGCAATTCTTTCCTTCGTGACGGCCGCTGTTGTATTACTGTCAGTGTTGATATTGGTTTGGGTGTTACTTGTGGTGCTATTTCCTATGAGTCTTGCCGGGTTCTCTTTTCGTGCGGTTCCCATTTTGTTCAGCGTGGTTTGCCGCGACATGTCGCGGCTTTTGTTTTGGTGTAATGATTCGCCTTTTCGGCGGGTGAGAGGTGGTATATTGCTCTACTTATTTCTGGAATTGTCGTCGAAGGTCCTACTTTTCCTCACTTTTTATCGTGGGAAATTCGGAGGTGAAGACAGTTCGTGAACAAGGAGCGGTCCATGGCGAGGGAGTGATATTAAAGCGGAAGGCACATTACGTTGCACGAGGCGATATGCAGATTCCTGGAGTGGATTTTTCTAAGAGTTGGTCTATGGTTGCCAGGTGTGAATCTGTGTGACTTCTTATATCGATCTGCGCCTTCAAACGACTTCAAACTCGCCAATGGGACTTTTCCGCTGCTTACCTCAATGGGAATCTACCGAAAGATCCACTGGTATACATGTATCAGCCCGTGGGTTTTACTGTTGAGGGGGAGGAAGATAAAGTCTGCCTCATGCATAAACCTTTGTATGGGCTGGCCATATTTGGTACAAAGACCTCGAAGCACAGTTTCAACGTTTGGGGTTCAAGTCTTCACGCGCTGATCCTTGCATCCGTTACCGACACGATCCATCTTCTGGAAAATATTCCATCGCCTCTGTTCATACCGATGATATTTTCAGTGGCTCTTTGTCGATTTCCAAGGCCAAAGACGTCATGAAGGGCTTCCACATCTGGGACCTCACGGATGTAAAAGACAAGAATTTCTTAGTTGGCCTCACTATTGATCACCGGAGTGATGGGACTATCGCAATATCGCAGGCTCCCTTCTTCCTGAACACCTTTCGTCATTTTGGCATTCTCAATGAGCTCCATCCCATCTACACGCCTCTACCACCGAACTTCTCTCTATCATCACTCGCAGGGCACACGGATGAAGATATCTTATTCATGAAGGACAAGCCCTATTGTGCTCTTTTAGGATGCTGCTGGTGGGGAGCGAGTTGCACACGGCCAGACATCGTGTTTACCTGCAGTGTGCTCTCAACAGTTCAGGATGCTCCCTCAAAAGAACACTGGGAATTGGTCATCAAACTTTGCCGATACATCCTCGCTACTGTGCATTATGGGATTGTCTATCATCCTGGGACAACTGTTACCATGAAACCCATTGGGTATGTAGATGCCGACTGGGCAGGGGACAAAATCACTCGGAAATCCATGTCTGGATACATATTCATCATGAATGGATCTCCGGTTTCCTGGTCATCAAAATGACAATCTTCTGTTGCGCTCTCCTCCACGGAATCCGAGTACATCTCCATGTCTCGAGGGGTACAACAGGCTCTCTGGACTAGGAGCTGGCTGACCGAAGTTGGACTTGGCCTTGGCGACTCACCTCTTGACATCTTCTGTAACAATCTTGGCGCTATCAGCCTTAGCAAAACAACGAAGGAACACAGTCTGTCCAAACATATCGACATTCGTTTTCATTTCATCCGTGATGTTGTCGCTCAAGGACGTGTGGCAATTCATCCAGTCCATAGCAACCAAAACCTTGCGGATATCATGACCAAGTCTCTCCTGAAGGACATGCATCGCCGCATTGTGTCAGCCCTAGGTCTGGATTGGTGGTATACAGGACGCTAGGGGGAGTGTCAAATGGAGGAATTCGAGTCGCGCCTTGCATTGCACCACATGGGTGTTCAGTGTCCTGTGGCAAACCAATGGAGTATCCTCTCTGGATATACTTCCGCAAGCACTGTTTCTTATATTGGTTTTATCCCTACGTTTCAGGGTGCTCTAGCTCCGAGCTCGAGTCACTCGCTTTACTTACAATTTTCCTCGATAAATACTTATATTATTTCGACGGACTTTCCTCAGAACTCATCCACTACGTTCTGAGGGTATGTCCTATCTTTTAACTACTTTTATTCCATTTACTTATCTTATGTTACCTACCAGGTATTTTGTGTACTTACAAAGGTTCTAGGTAACTAAGAGAACTCATCCACTACGTTCTGAGGGTATTTTGTGTACTTACAAAGGTTCTAGAAACTTATCAAGTAAGTATAAAGAAAGATAATAAGTTCTTCTGCATGGATATAACAGTTAGACCAAAAGGAAAAAAACCAACAATCACTCACCTTTGCGACCATTCTTGCTCTTTTAACTCCTTGTTGTTATGATCATGCACAAAGGGGATCAGAATGGAAGTTATAGTGGAGTTAAACTCTGTGGAGTAAAGTCTGACGCTAGTTAAGTGGTGCTAGCAAAGGGAATTTGATCCTTCAGAAGGTAGTCAGACGTCAGTGATATTATTAATATTGTCCTTGACATGTTGCTGTCTGAAAGCAAGGTAGGTTGGAACAAAGTGGTAATTCTGATTGCATAGAACTCCATGATCATACTGAGGTAGTCAAGAAAGAAATTGAGTGAGGATATCTATTGAGATCACTATCACTATCAAAGGGTACTATCAAAGTCAATATTTAAACTGGGGAACTACCTAACTGGATACTCTAGCTTTATACTATGCTACTGCTAAGGTACATGTGTTACGACTATGCCAAACTCACTTGTGCAATGGTCCAATTGGACCATTGATTGAACCATGCAAGTGTCTTTCATTATATTGGCTCTGTATCTCCACTTATATTTTGGATCCGGACAGATCCATCCGAAATGTCCGAAATTCTGTTATAATCATGCAAGGGAGTTCACTATCAATCACTTTCTACTTCGCTCTTGTCAACTAATTGCTCGCTCGGCTCCGGAGCTCTGGTCCAGTGCAATGTGATGTGATTTATCCTTCACTTGTAGTTAACAGTTATACATTCATTCATCCTGACACATTTACTTGTGATTTTGATTATACAGCATCAGTCATCATTAGATACATGTGTTATTTTCTTACTCTGGTTAGCTACAAGCATTGGTACTTAAGTAGATTGTTTCATATTGTTCCCCAGCTTGAAATCAAGTCATATCTTTCCTTATTTCGCATAATTCCGGACCGCACCGGACATATGGACAGTGCGATTTTTCCGAAATTATATTAATTCTTCACACTTCACTGGGACACACAGATAGCATATAGGGAGCATTGCTAATAGCTTTGCTGAAGTCCCTTACTTCCAAAGGACTGTGTAGCCATCCACTGTGCCATCATCATAGTTCCCACGCTTCGGAGCTTCGCACATCGCACCAGAGCATTGGACAATTGACATCATCCTTCACGCCTGCACAACCTTAACAGTATTTCAAGCTACACACTCTATACGTTATCACTCACTTCCTTTTCAACATGCCTTTTATTTCGGATGCCAATCCCTCTGATCCAGGCTCTGAAACGGACACCAATCAGAACTTTTAGGACTAGGGAAGTGTTTTACATTGTGTTGTTTCATTTTTGATTTTTTGTTCTATGTTTTTATTTTCAATGTTTTATTACATTCATTTTGATGCTCCTTTGCTTCCGATTTCGCATGGAGCTGTGTCCAATTTCCGGACCCTTTCCCTCCATTTTCAGGCCAAAGTTTTCATATTTGAACTCCAAACTTTCATTCATCTCATGTTCTACATCATGTTCACCATTTTTATATTATGTTTCTCAAACCCTTGATCATCCAAGTCACCTCCATCCTTCACACTTGTCTCTTTTCATGTTGCACAATAGCTATCACATTTGGGAACTTCACACATTATTTGCATAGGATATGTTTCTACTCCCACTAAAAATCTGTTGATTTGCCGGGCAGACTGAAACACTTCTTCCAAACTCATTTTGTTGTTTTTTTCCTTGAGCTCTTCCATAGTCCAATTGTTTTTTCCAATCGGATCCTGTGCAATGCTCCGCATTGCTTTGCACCACTCTGCGTGCACCCCTGAACTTACCTTTCTGGTTTGCTTCTGCTTTTGTACAGTCATTAGGCCGTCCTTTGAACATCAGGGTTCCTTTGAACAGTGGGCTCGGAATCACTCAAAATGGTCATTTCTACCCTCGGAGTTGAAC
>MU790881.1:0-22617 GCA_027886635.1 Lentinula boryana | reverse complement strand
GAACCCACAACTTCGGGTAAGTCTCTATATGCTCTTTTCCCTAACGTTGAAGAGAGGCACATCCTGGATATCACACGCCATGAATTTCGGCCTTTCAGTCTCCACAAACTCGACCGCCGCATTCGAACAAAAGCGGACGCGGTCAAAGGAGGTTTGGATGCTCTTGCCCTTGGTGAAGGCTCCATACGGGACTACCCTTCATTGGACTCAGTGGTCGTCCCACTACTCACTTATTTTAATATTCTTATCGCCTATGCTCGTAGCAGTGGTAATCCTAACCGCAATAACTCATGCATTCCAACCTATGCTCCTCCCCACATCACCCCTGTATCCCTTCCAAAGTCATCAAGATCCTTCTCTCCCCTCAAAATGGCTGACTCGTATTATGCCGCGAGTTTAGTCGATTCTAGAAAATCTGACTGTTCAAATTCCTTATTTCCGTTATCTGCCTCTTTTCCTTACTCCCCTACACCCTCCCCATACATTAATTCCATCACCCGGTCGTCACTTTCGTTCCAAGACAACTCTTCCAGGCAATACAAGGTCGGTACACTATGTACTAAATTTATCAGTCCGTACCGACAGAAATCTTTTTTAGGCTCTATCTCACTCGCTACATCTCCCGCGTACGCCTCACTCCTTTTCAAATGGCTCATTTCGTGGAAATCGACGTATCAAGGAAATCTGGCAATGAACGAAAATTTGACTCTATCTGGTGGCGATATCTTCGAGTTGGAGTTTCCCCGAGAACCCTATACGCTTTCTACATGCCCTTTATGGACCTGGTACACTTTTCTTGGAAGATGAGGTACGTTACTCAATCTGGTCCACATGAATGCAGTAGCTCATTTTCTTTCTTCTACGCTATTTCAGTTTCCTCTCAGCGAATGCTTCACGTATACACATCCCCGTACCTGTACCGTGGACTGTATACATCCGCCTTCTCCTTTGACTGCCGAAGGTACCGAGGGACAAGAAGCCGACTAGGCATAAACTTCTCACCGCAACCTTCTCAACTGTCACTGTGGTGCGTTTTTTTCTAGTGTTGAACACATTCTGATTTAGCTCTAATGATTTTCTTCCGTTGTTAGGCTGCTTATGACCAGATTCATCCTCAACACCGCCCAAGTCACTTGAATCCAAGCTGACCCTTTTGGAGCAGAATAATTGGAGTAGGACATAATTTTGATTAACGGAAAATATTACTGTTAGTATGTCGCAATTGAATTTATTGTCTATCTACTGCATTTTGAGCGGATGTCCGAGCAAAGTTCAGCATGACCGCGTTGAATGCAACAGCCGCAACTGCGGCTTTCCTCCGTACCACCACCTTCTCGAACTTGGTTTTTTTCGCTCTAAACTCATCGTTATTTGGTTCTAACACTTTATTCGATTGTAACGATAACCCTTTGTCCTTAACGCCGTCTTGGTCATCCAGGTTAAGGGGATCTCAATGCGTACTCACTTGGCTTTGTTAGTTCGCGAGTCTAGGGCGTTTTTAGCTCACTAGTACGTCTTGGTTCTTTTTTGTTCACTCAGAATTTTACTTACATTCTCATCCTAGAATTTCGCCCAATATTTTGTAGAATTTTCTTGTAAAAGACATCGATCTAATTGTTCTGCTTTCTCTCAGCTCAGTACGTCCATTTCTTCATTTTTTTTCTAAAAAAACTGACATTCCATTATCGGGATCCCCTACACTAAGTGAAAGAGAATTATCTCCGGTACCAAAATCTCCCATCTCTTCATCTTCGACTTACGACCTTCTTCCATGCTTCCTCCAAGACCGTTGCGTCACCCATTTCCCAACTCGATACAGCGGCATGTTTTCAAAGCGCGCATTCTTTTCCAGTGCCACCAGAACCCATAATTCCTCGCTCTCTCCGACCTCTTCCCCATCATATAAACACCCGAATTCACTTCTGGGTCGCCTGCTTTACTAAATCTTCGTTCCCGTGCATTCTTCGTCTACGAGCGAGAGCATTGGTAGCGCTTCGCCAGTTCATTTCATCGCTCGGAACCCACAAACTCCAGCCCGACTTCACCTTCGTCAGCGGCACAGACATCTGCTGCGGCACTTCATCTGGATTCACCTGTCTCTGGCGCTGCTGGACACGACAGTTCAAGTAGATTGCACTTGACCTCATCATTCAGAGCGCGTAGGCGTAGCAGGGCGTCTAGGTCTCCGAATTCAAAGAATGCTTCGTTACCTGAAGCTGAGAGTATTCCTACGGTAACTTTTGGTATGTCTTTCGTATTTTTATCGTTTCCGTGCTCGTTCATACCAATATATCTCTTCCACCTATTCAGACATGCACACATGGTCTTACGTAGGAACCGCACAAGAGAGATTTGACTTAAATTACATCACCCAGTAGTCGCCTCGCTCGCAGTCCCTCCGAGAGCGAGTTTTTGAAATGCATCTGGTAAATGAGATTTCACGTCCACACTTCTAGATCTCTGTTTTGCACGCCCAGACCTGGACGCAGTGGGACTATTTGAGCTTGCACTGTAGGCGTTGTGGAAAGAACGGGTCTGATAAGAGGAAAAAGGGCGCCGAGGGAAAGCCTTGAGGGAGGAATATCGAAGATACGTTTGAGGTTGAGAGGGCGAAGCGTTGTTGTAGATAGTCATTGAGCTCTCATCCCTGGAAGCAGAATTCAGAGAAGTGGAGCCGAGTTCGTTTCTTCTTACGAGCGACCCAGACCAGCGTCGGAATCCCTTCCCATGAAATTGGGATTCAGAGTTGGAGAATTTTCTTCTCTTTTTCACTTGTTGATCTTCCTCCTTCGTACCTTCACGAAAGGTTGATGATATCGACTCGTCTTCCTCTTCGAGTCGCGCAAGCTTGGGCGTACCCGCAGTCGCAAGGACACCCAATTCAGATGCTCTTGCCACCCTGTTCGACCGGATCATGGCGCGTTTAGCCAAAGGACTTGACAGGGGACCAGGACTGGATGGCGGCCACGCAGAAATGTCCATGCGCGTATCCTCACTCATCGAAGCATCCCGACGTCCTATGAATTCCTCTATCATGCTAGAATCAATGTCTTCCACTACTGCATGATGCATTCTTCTCGTTTTGACAGCTTTCGGCGCGCCCGGAGGTTCCGCTACGGGAGAAGTAGTCCCCGCTACAGGTTTACTGATCCCAACCAAAACCTCAATACTCTTGCGGATGAAAAAATCTGGACGTTGATCTGAAATGTCGATTCGCATGACAGAAGGCAATTTGGTGTTGAGCGATCGGGCGACGGCGATGAGCTGTGAGCGGGACATTGTTAATAGGTCTTCGTGACAACAGAATGGGATGTTCTCAAGGGCAGTGATGACCACGGCGTTGTAGGTCTCGTCCATGTTCTGCAACGCTGCGCGAGCATGTCTACGAGCAGGTGTCGGTGTAGGAGGCGCAGGCGAAGATATGAAAGAATTTCGGTTCAACATAAAAGGAGAAGATACGATTGGGGGGGATGAGTTAGGTTGAGCGACTGTAGAAGGACTGGAAACGGGACTCGATGAGTCTGGCAATTGAGAAGGCGAACTTAAGATAGTAGTAGTAGCCTTAGGACTCGTATGGCTCAAGTCCAAGCTTGAGCGAGTTTTGGAATCATCACTTTGATCAGAGGTGGTTCTTCGACGTTTTCCCAGAGTGACAGTGCTAGAAGAAGCCTTCGGCGAGAGCTTCCAGTAATCTCGTCCAGCTTGAAAGAGATTGTGAATAGGTGTCAAGGCATTTGAGTTGGTGCTACCTTTTGTGCTGCGCGCTCGAATAGGCGAGGAAAATTGTAACATGGCGAGAAAGTATTGTAACACACGAGGAGGTGCGATGGAGAAAATAAAAAATACTTGATCGAACAACATAAATTTTTGACTGCCTCGCCCGATCGTCTATGTTGCTTATACATTTGCAACCATGAGACGACAGATGTCTCGTTATACATAAAATTGGCGAGCTCATTTTCTGCTTCCCGTTCTCAACCATGTCATCTCGGTACAGATTGGCAATGCAACATCGACCATCTGACTGACTGACTGCTGCTAGCCTCCAAAGAACAGGACTGTCAGTCTAATATCATGCTGGTTTTTATTGGTTACATCGATAATAAGATAGGATGATGTATGTATAAATAAGTTAAAGTGATAGTTGGAAGACTAGTTACTGTATTAGGAATCAAAAGGACTCTCCCTCTTCAACCTGGTCTCCTCATGAAATCGGTACAGTCGCATTAGCACTGGATGATCTAGATAGTGATGTAGAGCTAGTTCCTTTGGCATTCGCGCTTGCTAGTCTAGACAGCGATGGCGATCTCGCCACCCGACGTTGTGGGTATGGTGAACTAGGCAGAGACTTCTTCTGAGTGGGCATATTGCCCTTGCGTCCGATTTCAGCAGGAGATGTGAGATTAGGTGCAGCCCGAGGAGTGGAAACATCCTCTACAGAAGAGGATTTTGCTGTAGCAGGCGAGAGAGAAGCCAGGCCAATTCTTTCTCCTAATGTGTGCGAACGCAATAGGCCTTGTTTGGGTGGTGGCGATGATGGTGAATATGCAGATCGTAAGCTGCCTGTAGTATCGGAAGGGTTTGATCCAAGTGAAGGTGATGGGGAATGTGATGGAGAGATTGACGGAGAGTTGGACTCCAATTTTGCGAGTACAAGACTTGCTTTGGCAGTTGTGGCGTTCAGCAAATCTAATATGTTGTGCCCAGAGGACGAGACATTCTTTATTTGGCTCTCGGAGACGTCTTTGAAAGATTGAGCAAGAGAACGGCCGTCATCAGAGGTATGCGTTTCAAATGGAGCATGAGCAGTCAACCCTAATCCATCTAACGGCAGTTCATCATCTTCAGTAAATAAGGAATCCCATGAATCTCTTGGACGCATTGGTGGGATTTCCACAGGATTAGACAAAAACCGTACGCGATTTGGGACAAAAGGAACAGGCGCAGGGATCTCTGGTAGATGTTGTGCTTGCAGGCTTGAAATCGAGACAGACTCCGGTTCTGCATCAGGTGGAGGATCAAGATTAACTGGAGGAGAGAATTCCGGTGGCGCAGACGGCACCGGTGATTCCGATGGCCATGACAAACTTAGGTAGGGAGTACTTGATTCCAAACTATGAGCCTCATTTATAAGGGTACTTTCCTGTACCTCCTCGCCCTCATCTCCTCGTTCCACAGTAGGAGAAGCAAAGGAAGTGGGAGCGTTCACGTCAACTTTGTTCGGTATTATTGATGCAGGCAGTAAAGGTAAAGGCGGCGGGGGCTCTTCAGCTTGCCCTTGTGACAACACCTCGAAATAAGCCTTAGTTGTGAAATGGGAAGAGAATCTGGGAGAAGGGAGAAGAGGACGAGGTGTAGAGGGAATGTCTAGTTCCGTAATATCTTCAGAGATTTGAGCTTCGGAATCGAGGGAAACAGGTCCGTGGTCGGAGCGCACTGAAGGTGATGGCTGGTCCGCGATAAGGGCATCGGTTTGCATTAGGGTGTGGGCAGAAGAGGAATCACTCGATCTAGACTCCTTGTCTTCCTTCTCAGCGTCTAAGGCTGCAATTTTTCCCTCCTTCACAGGAACTCCAACATTTGTATCAGCCCCAATATAGATAGCACTGTTAGTTCTCACTGCAGACAGATTCGCGGTTGGAGCTTCGAAAATATGAATGGGATCGTAGGTTGACTGAGCGGTGGAAATATCTGCTTCAGCCAGTATACGTCTTCTCACAGGAAAAGCTGCGAAGCGCCCTCCTCGACCTCCTGTTGTACTAATAGCAGGCATATTTCGCCCCATTGACCTAGAGGCTGATTCGTTCGTCTCATCAGATGACGGTAAGGAAGGGATGACATCTCCAGATGACAGTAGAGGAGACGTCATTGTTATGGGAGGTGTGATCGTTGGAGTTGGTGTTGCCTGCTGAGTTTCAGCAATAGGAAGTTGGGAAGTTACACTCCGGTCGTTGCTCAGGGGCAATTCGCCATTATTGATAGCGGTGTTGAGGGTTACAGCAGCATCCTGCTGTTGAGATACATCCTCGGTAGCAACATCCAAGGAGGTTACTCGGACCGGGTGATCTGAAGAGTGGTTATTGTCGGCAATGTTGTCCGAGGAAGGGGTAGTATTCAACGAGAGAGGAGAAGATGACATTGCAGAGTGATTGAGGAAGTGAGGATGCACGGTCGTCTGTTCATGATTATCTTCGTACATTGGTGATACAGAGTTCGCCCGGGAGACAAACTCTTTTGGATTTGATTCCAGGGAAAACGACGTGAATGCGACTGCCTCTCCATGTTGGAGCGCTGTCTGAAGCAATGATTGAATTTTGCTTTGCCTCGTATAGGGTAAACGGGGCAAGCCCGGCTGAGAGGTTTTGTCGGATATTTCCTGAACGACAACGGTTCCTAAGTCAGGAGAATCTGGTTTTGGTGAGAAAGAATACGCACGTTGATAACCAGTTTGCCAAAATCGCACACAACGCTCCCCTTTTCACAACATTCTAAAAGTGCCCCAAACTTGATCTCCATCCACGCTCTAGCTTTCCGTCTCTTGAAATCTCCTAACGCTGCTTCTTCATTCGTTATCTCTTCGTTTATCTCGTCGACTTGTTCTCGCGTGCGATTCGCGAGTTCTATCTGGTCAACCAAGTTTTTTGCTTTACTAGACCTGTTTGGAGTGTCTAGCTTGTGAACCTTCCTGTTGATGGTTTCACTTCTGGTAAGTAAAGCGCGTCTCCGCCGTTTAAGCTCTTCAAGAGCTTCTTCGCGGTCACGAACAGCTTTCATGTGTTCTCGCATGGCATACTGGTAAGACGAATATTGATATAAGGCCTTGGAGAATTGGTTGAGGAGCTTGGAGGAGGCACCGAGAATGTCCTATGATTGATGAGGAATTCGATTCGAAGAATGAAGTCAATGGTCGCAAACCTCAAGTTCTTCTCCCTGGCCTGATGCCCAGGTTTTGAGTGTATCAGAGGCCTTGCCCAAGTCACTGCTGAGTCTCTGGAGGCTATAGTGAGATCAGTGAGGACTGGCGACGTAGCCATCGACGTAGTACATCAAAACTTACGAAACCAGCACCGTCTTTTCCGCCATAATCAAATCTTGTAACGGTTTGAGTTCTTTGTTGCCTAGCACAGGCAATGTAGAACTATGGGCTAATCTTGTCGCAGCATTCTTGAACATTCCTCATGCAGTCGTTGGTTCGTCTGGGTATGGGCTGTGACTGTTGTGGCTGGAGAAAGACTTTGAATGATGGGCGTGGTAACTGACCGGTGTGGATTCGGCAGACTTCGAACTGTTCGGAGTCTTCGGTTGTCTCCATTGAGCGTCGTCTCCCTCACCGCCATTGAAAATTCATTTCATCCAAAGAGATTATTCAAGCAGAATCAGAGCCAACTCGAGATCTAGACGAGGCCTTGCAATGTCCAAATGTTAAATGACCGAGTTTTTCGATGCATTGATGCGGGACGCTCTGGGCACTTCAATCAATCAACTGGCTGTTCATGTGAATTACCAGTTCGCTGAGGAAGGGGCCCAGCTTGGAAGCCATCCTTGGGGCAACTCCTAAGGCTGTAGAAAGTGAAGCTCAAAATCATTGCGAATAATACTCGGGCGCCTGTTCGGGGCTGCATATTAGCCATTCGTCTTTCCCACAAGGTTAACTCGAAGGCTGCTGGCAGCTGCTACGAGGTACAGATCCACCATCTAAAATTGCGGCTCAATAGGAGGGTCGATAAGAGCGCTTTAGACTTTGACTGAGGTTCAACAAAAACACTAGTATCCTTCGCCTTGTTTTACGTTTGCTCACTTAGTTGATGAGCCTCAATAGCATCGGGTTTAACATATTTACAACTGAGGAACTGTTAACGTAAACCGTAATAATTGCCAAAATTCATGCACTGACAATTGCTTTGAGCATTCTTGTTGTTTTTCTGTTTTGTCCACTTGTCCTTGCTTCTTGGGACGAGTACGAAACATTTTGTCTGTCCCCTTGTTTTGGCTCTGACTCGATTGTATCCTAGATTTTCCTCCTCTTCCCAATCTACTCCTCCGCTTTCATACAGTATTGATTACCGCCCTACATTTTATCTTGTCCGATTCCTGCATGGCAACTTGGTACATTGAACAAGGGGATAGAATCTGTAGCCGTGTAATTTATATTGACTTAGTGTACGATACATAGCATCAATGAGAAGACATTGGCGGACTGTACTGGGCATCGAAAATTGGGTCATTGAACATTCCCCCATACTGGAATTCTGCGTCCAGTTGAGCTTCTGGTGTATTGTGGGCAAGAGCCACATCTCCTTCTTCAATGTCTAGCGGAACTTGAAAGATGCGTACACCCTCTATGTCTGCTGGGGCAGGCACTGCACTGTCGAAGAGATGAATATCAAGGCGCTTCAGACTCCCAGCCCCGGTCTCCAACCGACCTGAGATCCACTCCTTTGCAATAAATCTAAGATCCTCTTGAGAGATATTCATGGCCCATATACAGAATTCGTGTAGCCGTGGGCAAGGGGAAGATGGTGAGAATGAGGTAAGTGAGGAGCCAGGGGAGGCAGATCGTGAGCTCAGCAGTCTCTGATAGGTCGTCTTTGTTGAAACGTGAATGGTGGGAATAGGCAGCATTGCACGGATCACATCCATAAGCCTAGGTATCTGGTACAACTCGAGTGATTGAAGATGAGGTATAGATAGTAAGAGCTTTCGGAATGTGTCAGTATGAGCTCTAACTCCTTTGAGAACAATTTTTTGAATAGCTGGAAAGAGGGGTGAAGGTTTGAGAGCGCTAATAGAGGAAGGGTGCAAGCCTGCGATGAATAGCAGCAGTCGATCGGCTTCGACCTGGTCGACCTCACCGGGATGAGTTGCATCTTCCAGCGAAAGATGGCGGGTGTTTGGGGCATATATAATATCCAGGATATCGCAACCCTCAAGGGCTGATCTATATCCGATCTTAAGTTCTTCCAGTAGTAGTAGCAGGACCGGTTTCACATTCTTGTCGATATTGTGAATGCCCGTCTTCAGTGACAAATCTTTACCGTCAGATACGAAACCTGAACCATTGACGATGAGGGATCTGAGTTTCGGACAAGAATTCAGCAGACCGCGGAATTCTGATTGCGTTGGTCGGATGTTGGAGGAGTGGGATGAGAGCTCGAGGGAAGTGAGCGACGGATGGGAGAGCGCTAAGCTCGACCATGCCACATGAACCCCTCGCAGAGTCAAAATTCGCAATTGAGGAAAAAGATTGAGATGGTTCGGCTCAAGATAATTGAACGAGCTGAATAATCCGGGGGATTTCATGTTCGAAGGCTGGAATATCGGCGAATGGCTGATATAATCGTTACAGCGCATAAGAGTGAGAGACTCCAGAAGAGGAGCTCCTTTGTTCATCAGGGGTCCATCCAAGATACACAGCGCAGTGTGCATTGGGGCCCATGTATCTGTGAGGACGTCTATGGACTGCCAACGGGACAGATGAGGGAGCAAGAGGGAAAAAATGGTTCGAATGTCGTCCGCTGTGAAAGGCGGGACATAGTCGGAAAAGTCGGACGATGCAAGAATCCTGTTGTAGAAAGGGTCAAACATTGAGTCGCATAAAAACACCCAAAGAGAACTTACTCTGGCTCGGCAAAATCCCAATCAGGATCACGAGCGTCGAGGAGGATATTTAGAGGATATTTCCTTGAAAGAGAGAGATACGAAGTGATATGCGTTAAGTCGAGGTGCTTCTTCTGAGAACCTGCCGCCTGCATCGAGCCAATTGTGATACAGATACAGGTCCATAATGCAGCCGTGCCGTGTGCGACGGTCCTCCAGTGTCTACAGACCGCTGAGTAAATCAAAGGCGTCTTTACACTGTCGGCATTGAAAAGAGGAAGTTCTTGGGTCGTACTATCCTCTTCGAGTGTGTCCGGCAGTGAATGGGCACCCAGAACAAAGATTCGAGAGAGCAACTCGACGGGAAGTGAATGGATAGGAGACTGGCGGGAGACGGGGCTCAAATGCATAGCGCTTATTTCTTTGAGAAAGCGGGCGTCTTGAGAATCCGGGGATGAGTGGCCAGTAGATAAAACAGCTTTGCAAATTCACCGACCTGTTAAGTATCCAAATGTGACTTGGTTCATGCGAAAAATTCGATTCGAATTGTGATGCAACAAAGATTATATCGGGGCTAACTGAGTACTCTTATTGTTATTTTGTCTGAAGGTATTGAAAGGGAAACAAAAGGAATGGTTCACAGACAATCTTCCTCTTCGCTCATGCCGACCTAGAAGAAAGCGAATGAGGTTAGAAAGGACGAGTGCTCGTGGGTCAGTAAAGGAAGTGGATATATTACCGTGCACGGAGGATGAAAAAGGGAAATCAAGTTCATCGAGTAAGGTAAGTGAACTTTGTATACTTCCAAAACGATACGAACAAAGAAAAACGCAAATCAGGATCAACATCAATCTCCAGATCCCAGTTTCACACGAGGCAGAGTAGCCCGACATCCGGGGCGGGGAGACAAGCTGGCACAAGAGGTAACAAAGTACAAACTAATGTCCAAATTCAGTCTGACGATATTGGGATATGTCCTTGGCTGGTCGCCAGTCCCAGCGCATCATAGCAAAATATCAGAAAATCTATGAGTCTCTTGGCCAACTGCCGAACCGTGAAAGACAGGTTGAAATCGTTCGCATTCGAGAGTACATAGACATATAGGTAAGAGATCCATAGTGCTAGGACGTATCCGTACTGACATCAAATAGTGATACACAGCAAGAGAGACAAGAAGAAATAGAAAGGAATACTTAAAATGAGACTAATGGGGTCCGTTGAAGGATACCAAGATAGCCGATATAGATACACAAATAAACGCTCTGAAACCCGCAACAAGAGAGATCTTATTCGTTGGCTAACAATGACCCTTCCGCCCTTATGGAGAAGGGATACTGAGCTTCGGAAAACCAGAGTGGACACCGCCGCCATTCCCCTGCCCGATATCGACCCCATTTCCCGGAGTCGGCGTAGGCACCTGTTGAGCACGAATGAACTCTGGGGTAAACATTTGAGCAACATCGACTCCTCCAAGGCCATTGTCGCCAAACATGTTCATCATATCGACATGAGACAAATATAATTGGGAACTCAGATCCATACCAGAAGGGTCCAGGAATGAGTGCGAAGTTGGAGACTGCTGTTGTTGTTGTGGCTGTTGAGTTTCGGTGCCGTTGTTGCCGAACGAACCATTGGTAGTGGAAATTGGAGCGATACCATTCGAAGGAAGAACCTGGGCCCCGGATTGGAACGCCGTTGTTGGTTTTGGAGGATCCATAAAGAAATCCGAAGGAGAGAAAGCTTCAGGACTACTGTTATCGAGTTGGGAAGGCGAATCACCACTTTGACTTCCTCTTGTGGCGGAGGACAAAGTTTTCTTGCGAACTGGCCTGATCCAAGCAGGACGACTATCATTTTGGGGGGTATCATGTCTGGTAGGTTCGAGGGGAATTTGGGTCACTAGAGCATCAAAGGTCTTTTCAGCTTTGAAAGAGAAAGAGATAGCGTAGACACCTACACCGACAGAACTCTTCCAGAAGATCTCCGGAGCGAATGCCACAGACGTAACGTCCGCTGAACCTGCGGAGCAAGGCTACGCAAGACCGCAAAGCGTCGAGGCCGGGTGATATTAAAGGCTGCATCACATCAGAATTGCAATTAAGAAGGATAGCGACTAGCGTCCTGCCCGCTTGGGTCAATTGATGAATGACATGAACACCATCTAAGTAAAAAAGTTCAAAGTATCTATATATCAAAGGGATGAGAATAATAGACCCACAGTAAGTCATCAAGCCCTTGCCAGCAATATGCACATGAGCGGCTATAATTTTCAGCGCAGACGCATGAGCGGACATCATCGCATCCCTTTCTTCATTGCTCTGTTTTTGCTTTTGATCCTCATCCCCATTCATCCTTTCTGCCACCCGCTTTGTGAACCTATGTCTATAGATGAGCATTCGCACAAAATTTTCGGCGCAGTGAAGTCTTTGAGCCTGTGTTACGCGGATGGTATCGTCACTGGCGAGAGTTTCCGTGGAATGAGCCCAATATGAGGGAATATTTCTATTGATCTCATCCAGCAGTGCCTCCTCATCACGCAACTCGCTGAAGATCTTCATACCCGTCAGCATAGCAGTAGCTCGTGCGAGGAACGGCGAGGAAGATTGACGTATGGGTGGAACGTCTGTAACAGATTCTAAAACGGTCATGATTCGGATAGCAGAAATGAACGCAGTCATCCGGCACTCAGTTCCAAGCGAGGGAACACCAAGACCGTCCTTGGTGATAAACTCATCGTCCACCGCAGCCGGTTCTGCCACATCGCAGTCTCTCAAACGGATGATGGGGGGTCGGCCGAAATGTGCACAAAGCTGCTTATCCCAGATATAAACACACCAGAACGTACGTTTTCGCACTTCATCCTCGATAGGGTCGAACAAATCATATGTATCTGCGGACCTGTGTAGTCCAGCATCGATCGACACAGTCACCGCTTCCGAGAGAAGTGCGGCTGCTCTGGATAATCGTCCAAGACCAACGGCGTATACCGCAGCTACGAGGTCAGCCTGAATCGTGTATAGCGTGGGTTGGTCAGCAATTGGCAGCGTGCGAAGCCGCCCGAGTAATTCAAACCAATGAGTCCCAGCTGATATCCCGTCTGTAGGATTAGCGCGAACTCGAGGATCGTCCATATGTCGCGAAGCTAAGCAGCAGATGGCCACGATAAAGGTTGCGAAGCCAGGTTCACCCCATTTTTGCGGGTTGCCGTAGTCCTGATGGAAGGGGATAAAGTTGGAGGGTTCAAAGCGGAACGCCAATGCGGAAAGTTTGAGACGTACCGTTAGGAAACTTGGAACGTGAAGGAAGGGTATAATATAATACGACGTGGAAAGGTAACATTGAACGAGACTAATCGAGAAAAGAAGGTGAGTTTGGAAGAAATAAGATAAAATGGAATAATCGTACCTGTCCATAAGATCTGGAGGAATGACAGAGGTAATCATTCTCCACAAAGTTTGCGGATTGACATCTGTCCTCCGAAGACTACGATTGGGGAACCACTCCGAATCAGCGGCCGGCGAGTCGGAAGGAGAATTCTTCGCAGGAACACTAGTCGTCGTAGCTGAGTCTGGTGTTTTTCGTTCAATTAGAAGATCGAGCAAGGGAAGCCCTGAAGTTTCTCCTTGCCATCTTGTATAGCCTTCGTCGTCAAAATAAAGATATGAAGCAGTCAAAGAAAGTTTCGAGGCTTCTTCTGCAAGCTGTTCAGTATTGGAAGCATTCTGAGTGTTATAGAAGCTACCCATGAACGATTGGAAAGAACTCAAGGGGCTTGATTGCTGCATATCATCCAGTTTGACTTCCGGGGTGAAATGAGTGGACGGATTAGTGAGAGGAAAGACATGCAAAGATGGTGGAGGGATCCCTGAAGGGATACTGGGAAACATGAACGGTGTAGCAGTAGAGGGATTCGAATGATCAGATTGCGGAGGGTTGAGAGGGTTAGGTACTGGGTTTCCGCCCGCGGCGAACACTGCGGGTGGAATTGCTTGAATCAAAGTCTCGAGGTGATGCATCCGGTCTTCGAGAGTTGCTGTACGCCTTGTGAATAACGTTTTTAGTTATGCATACAGACAAGACATTAAAAATAGCCGCACTTGGATTTGTGAGGATGTGTTCTTTTTCCAGGTTCCTCAAAAGTACAAGCGGAGCTCGCCGTTAGACATGCTTGACAAGGGTGACCTTCGTCACATTTTATCCTTCGACGTCTTAAGCAATATTTTCAGTACATTTCTTCAAATCACAAATGATGAGCTCACCGACATCGGTCGCAAGCTCTAAACATGGAGGTAAGTACAAGATAGAACATGAGAACTAGATGGGACAAACCGGCTCAGCTTGAATCTCCTTTCCTTGAGAATAGAGGAGTTGGGCTGTTCAGCAGCAGCAGTATCAGCAGTAGTAATTGGAGGCATAATGGTCACACAGCGTCGAACTAGAGAGGATTAAGAAGTAAGGTCCAGGAACATGGGAATTGAAATATGTACTCTTGGAGTACACTATCAAGTGATCTTGGTGACAAATCCAAATCGTGGCCGGTAGGTTCCGTTGTAAAAATTCAAGAATAAATGAATGATCCACTTAGGAGAAGACTTGAGCACTTCCAGGCTGAACGTCGTCGTTGAGGAAAACGATTTTTCGAAGCATTTAGTCATGTGTTATCAGTCTTCTCTGGGCGTCAATCCGTTCCGATTCTCCGAAGTACCCGTACCAATAGCGGCGAAGAGAATGTGATATATATTGTGGTGAGTCTGGTATAAAGCAGGCAGCTCTGTATCTACAAAATAAGAATAAGGGATGCGAGTAGTTAAGTAATAGTTGCAGGAGTCCATTCCACATTCCACTAAAGAAAGAAAGAGAGAGTCGATGAAATTGACTCATGAGAATACTGAATTTGAAGACAAGATATTAACGAGAAAAGGTAAAAGGTATGGACTATTTAGATAATGAATCAAAAGACGGAACAAGCACGGTAAATCGCAACAATACATCTCTACTGGAATGCACCCAAAGATGGACTACTAAACACCCATCCATATATACAGAGTATACACACACCTCAAAAGCAAAAACTATAGCGCTCGTCCACCTTGCCAAGATACCTCAGACACACCCGAAGCTGCACTTGCCCGTCGATCATCATCATACTGAGAGTATTGAGAGTACTGGGATTGTCTGAGAGTCTGAGCATCAGATTCTTCCTCTACCCTGAGCTGACCTGGATGATGCTGATTATAATACGGAGTCAGCGTCTGACTTTGATTGTGTCCTGGGTCATATGCAAGCGAATGTTGCACTGGATAATGATGATGATGAGTGATCGAAGAAACAGCGCCATCTTCTGCTGTGAAGTAATCATCGTTCACCGTAGCGTACGAGGCCGCACTTGCCGAGCGTTGCCCATGGCTAATATCACTTGGCTCGGGATTGCCTAAAGGGGGACTGCGGACTCGCATCTCGTATGATTGAGGACTCGGGGATGTCTGATGTGATCCACTACCGCTCAACCGTCTGGTCAGTTCACCCATAGCTCCAGGAAGCATCAGTGTAGAATTCGGCGACCGTGGTTGTGAAGGAATTGAAGGCAATGAAATATTCACCATAGGCGTCTGAGATACTGTCTTCATGGTCGCGATACTTGATCTCCGACTTGGCGGTGTACTCGTGATCGTACCGTCGGAGTATTTGTACTTAGGTGATGGAAGAGGTGAAGGCGGGGGAAGATCAGAGGCCGAGTAATACGACGCTCTCGAGGGTCCATCTGGTAGAATTGTTGAAGGCGGTATCAAGTCGTTGGTGGTAGGATAAGCATATTGTCCTGGCGTTGTCATCGCCGTTTCCTCAACGATTTCGGTTAAAGGGGGCGTATCCAGGTATGTTTGTCGGACAACCAATCCTCCAATACCAGGACTAGATGTCAAAGTAGGTTCATAAGGGTTCTGGGAAATCTCCGACACAGAGCGGTTGTGGGAGTCATGGAACATGGGCGCAGCTTCGAGAGTATTGGCACTGAGATCCTTTTTGCTTTCCCCCTTCCGATGGCCGATACCCAGTTGATCCTTGAGGTCACCTTTGACCCATGACTCCCTAACGATATCTTTGTCCAGCGGGAAATAGGCAGAGTTCACGAATTTGACAATGAAGCGAGGAGCTATGAAAATATTTGATACATCATAGGAAAACTTGGAGCGATAAAAAAACCTTACCAAGTGCCACAGCAGCAGAAAATATAACCGTAGGCCAGAAGGTAAGCTCACCAAACAGAATGATAACCTCATCAATGAAGTCCGAGCTGAAGAAGAACGAATACACTGTGATCCATAGCATCATAATGATAGTCGACCCGAAGACGACGAGCCAGGTGATAACAGTCCAGCTACAGGAAAATTGCGGGAAGAATCTCAGTATTGCTGCCGAATGGCGAGCGTGATGCGAAGATGACTTACTAATTGGTATTTATCCCGACATATGAATTAGCAGCCAATATAGCAGCTACTGAAACTGTCGTACCAAAATCTGAAAGCGACTCGATGGTCTTGCCGTTCCACGAAACGGCAATCCCGAGCGTCCAGACTAGGTATGGAATAAAGTAAACCACAACTGATTGATACAATCCGTCGGCCATATACAACCAAAACTTGGTTCGAGTGTACTCTAAGCCGCGGATTCCTCGAACGTACAATTGGGGAAAGGCGAGAGCTGCTTTAGCATTGAGGTCCTGATCAAAGGCTAAAAAAGGAAGTGAGAACGAGAAGGAAACAAGTGAAGAATAACCTTACCTCCCATGGCAATAACGGGCAATGAAGTAAATACAACGTTGCACAATAGAATGAAAGTATACTGGTACAGATATGTCGCATCGAAGCTGATTATAAGATTCTCCGTTATATTCAGCACTTTTGGTAACCGAAAGTAACTCACCTGCTGAACGGCAAAAACCAGAACATAGCAAAAGTCCAGATGACGTTCTTGTAGAAAAAATTAGCATGCATGTCCGCCACACGTTGATATGACCATCGTCCATGAACCAGCAGGAGTTTGGTAAGAAAGCGGAATTGACCAAAAGCATAGTCAGCAGACATTGCAGCTTGAGAACCCTCCAAACCAAAAAGTCCACATCCTATGTTAGCCTCTTGTATCATGGCAACATCGTTGGCTCCATCGCCTATGGAAAGCGTCATAGCGTTACGTCCTTCCTTGACCTACAAAGCATTCGAGAAGAACCATACTCAGAAATCAACGGAGCCTACCAGCTTAACAGTTAAAGCCTTCTGAGCCGGTGACACACGACAGCACACAACAGTTTCGCACTGCGTGCCAAGGTTCAAGAAAAGCGGTTTCAATTGCGGCGTGAGCGCATGCCGGAGAGTGTCTCCGTCGATAACCACAGCAAACGAAGCCTGAGCACCGGGCGTAAACCCGCGCTCTTGAGTAGTCCGTGAAGGAGGACCAAGAACTGATGCGATCTTGTTTAAACCCGCTTCGATTTGCGCACGGGCGGCCTCGGCGGAGTCGGCAGAGAGGATCATGACATCCATTTCTTTCTTGAGCAGGTTACAGCTGTACCCTATCTCAATCGCTGTTTGTAGTTTGTCACCTGAATCAGGAAGAGGATGTTGTGAAGTTTCAATGCCAGCTTGGTCCACATAACGTACCAGTCAAGATCCACAGCTTGATGCCAGCTCGATGTAAAGTCTCAATAGCCTCTGGTACACCTTCCTGCAACTTGTCTTCTAAAGCTGTAGCACCCAAGATCTGCAATGAATGCTCAATGAGTTCATTCGCCTTTTCGATCTCCTCATCCCTGTTCTCAAGCGCGTTCGTCGCAGCATCATACGTCCTAGACCACGGTAGATACTCCTCTTCCTCCACCATCCGATAAGCGATACACAGCGTCCTCAACCCTCCGTTCGCAAACACCTCCATATCTTTATTCGTCTGCTCCTTCAATCGTGAATCATGGTTTGCCGCCAGCCTAGCATAGATGACACTATCCGCCCCTTTCGTATACAACACCAATTTTCCATCTGGATTACGAACGACCACGCTCATTCTCTTCCTCGTGCTATTGAACTCCAGGACCTTCAACACCTCATACCGCTCCTTCTGTCCCATGACTTCAATGTCGACTGCGTCCTTCCCCTTGTAGATAAACGGGAATCCTACATCCCTCGCGGCAGCGACAAGAGCAGCCTCGTCCGGAGACTCAGCTTTGTACTCTAAGTGATACGGATCCCTGTCTGGATCTGGCTTGTCCGATAACACGGTGTGACATACCGCCAATGCCCTGAAAAAGGCGATTATGTGTGCTCTCTGTGAGTTCTGCCTGTCAGCAAGATCCTGAGCCAGTTTCGGTGCGACTAAAGTCAACTTCTCCGGCTGTAAATAACGATTCTTGAATGTCCTCTCCATGAAACTGATCATCTGCTGCTTGAGACTCATCAACTTCTCGGTAATTTCCTCTGGGCTGAGCATGTCTGTGTTTCCATCGCGAGTAGCGGCTCCACGCTGGGCTTCGGTGATGCCTTCGCCGTAGATGATACCCTGTATCGAGCATTTTTGGAACTCCATGACATTCTGGGTCAGGGTACCAGTTTTGTCGGAGAAGATGTATTCAATTTGACCAAGGTCGTCTGAGATATTCCAGGTTTTAGGAACGCAAGGAGTGTCATAGGGTTTGTAGTACATGTCGACATCTTGGGATATGAAGTACGCTTGAATGGTTTTGACAATTTCGATGGAGATGTAGAGGGAGATGGGAACCAGGTTTTGGAAGGCGATAAGAGATGATCTGTGAAAAAAGTTGGGTCGAGTTAAGGACATACTGACAAGAGAGAACGAACGTACACAAAGGTGATGAGAGCGTTCAAAAAATGCGAATCTGTAGCATCCACACCAATTTCGAAATACTCGGCACTAGTACCCGTCTTCCCATCTTGTATACCATTCATGATTGCCGCTAAAATACACATGCCGAGAAGAATAACGAAGTTGACGATCACATTGAAGTTGGTCTCTGTCTCGATTTTACTTCGCTTTGATGGTGTGTCGCCCCCATTCAGCATAATCTTGGTATCCGATCCTGTGAAAACCACCAAAGCGACAGTCCAAGCGGTATTTCGTATGGAACAACCTCTTAGAAGGAGCTCATTAATGGTCACTGGCTCTTGCTTTCGTTCACCCGTTCCGCTATCCTTGTAACGCAGAACGCCATGATAGAGATATAGATTCTGATGTGGCGGTTCTGAATCAAGATAGAATGATGAGCGCTCGATGTCCTCCTCGGAGGATATTCCCATGGTAGCTTTAACAGCACGTCGCGGCTTGAGATTGGTCTCTCCGTCCAGGTTCTTGGTTTCCAAATAACACATGCCGTCTGAATCCGAGGTTGCCAGTACAACAACATCTGCGGGAACCTGCTCGTTGTCTCTAAGAAGGACGATATCACCGACTTCAAGTTTCTTCCACAAAGTCCTTTCCCAGGTTGCTGCCCCTGCAATATGTTTTCGATAATCGGCGACGCCGATACTCGAGCGTGAATAATGACTCTGAGCGTAGTTCGACATTGACCCTAAACCTATTCGAGTTGATGATCCGGAAAAGGATGTATTTGAGCCGGGTTCTCCTGGGGGTGGATAGCTAATTGAATCAACACTCTGGATATCCTCGAGTCGTCTGCCACTGGCACCATGACTAGGCATGTCAAAGCTACTGGGATCGTCGGAAAAAGCGGTCTGAGAAAGATTTGACTGGTTAAGTGCGGTTCGCATCACAGCACCGGCCTCAGAAGCCTCTCGTTCCCGAAGTTTCCGGACACCCTTAGTGACCTGGCCTGGTGAAGGAACACCTCTGAGTTTGTCGAACCATGCGCGAGGATCCTTGGCAAGATTTACGTTGCGCCAAGAGCCACCTATACGTGTAACAGCGGAGTTGTTTACTTGATCATCGAGCTTGGCTCTGCGGTAGTCTTCAATGGCATCTTTGAGCGCAGTAACGGAGATAATGAAGGCTAGAGGAAGGACAGATATGGCGCCTGACTCATTGCCGAATACAGGAAATACTGCGCAAGCTGATCAGCACGAGAAAGCCAAATATTTAAAAGAACGTACGTTCTACAATGACGACTACAAGGAAGAATATGTTTGCAACACTGCGGATGCATAATATTTGTATGAGACATTCTTAACCTGATTTCGATAGACTCACCGACGAAACTGCTCGAATAGATTCTTGGGGATAAAAGTGATGATAGTGTATTCTTCGAGTGTTGTGAGCACGAGCAGACAAGAAAAATATGAATAACGCACTGGATGTCCGAACTTTGTTACGCTCATATCTCGCGATAGGTTCTCCATTCTGATCAAGCTCAGAGTGACCGAGAGGGTGGTTGACATATACATTCCTGCGTGCTCCAGAAACTTCTGCTGATGGTGCACTAGTGTCCACTGTCTCACGCGGCCGTTTCTTCTCTGACCTACTACCAAACAACCGTCTTCGACGCCTATTTTTTCGTCTCTGAGCCTTTTCCTCTGTACGTATAGACTCCTCAAGAGCTGAGGCAGCGGTCCTGACTGTTCGCAAGCGTAGCTCGGGATCGATAGTATCGTCTTCGTCGTCGCTGTCCGAGTGCCTCGCAGTGGAAGGTCGCTTGAGAAAGGACATGATTTAACTTGATATTAATCAACGCAGCGGACAGACCGAGAGCCAGCACGGTGAAGAAAAAAGTGAAAAGGAGCGAATTCGCTGGACTCTGGGCGCTGTACCGAATGGTACTAACAGAGGTGGTAAGAATACTCAAAATGGATTTCCGATGCCAAGGGAAAGCCGATGACTAGTGACTAATGACATCCGAATGCCGCCCGGCGCCTCTTTACCCCTCTTTGCCTTATCATAAGTTTCTTGCTCAGGTTCAAGCTCGGGTATCTCTGAGATTGCACCACCTGCTTCACATACCATGTCTAGACACTACTTCATACTGTTCTCCTTGATTACGCACACTTCATACGTTCTACATCCGAGAGATCACCCACATGCAATTTCTGCATTCCCAATAAATTAATACATGACCCATCAATAATCATGCCCGAGACCTAGCAACAATTCGTTGCTTATAGCGGCTTTACATATAAATGTTGTTTTCCCAATATCAAGATTCCAGTGTACTGTATTTCGGCTGGTCAAATTGTCCTTCTTTCAGCCGCGGCAGGGGAAGGCTGGACAGATGCAAGTTTGAGGGAATCAATTCGACTCCAAAATCTTGCCAACGATCATTCAACACAGAAAAGCTCGAATCACTCAGTAAAACCACTTCCATGCAAATCCGGTTGGATGTCGAAGGAGGAAATAAACGACAATTGGTACAAGACGCCCAAAAATATCACAACCTGTCAACCTCTGATGAGAGTGGGATTCGAACCCACGCCACGAATGACTAGAGGTTTAGATGCGAGACCTAAATCTAGCGCCTTAGACCACTCGGCCATCTCACCACAAGCACTGAATGTTCGTATAGCCTTGTTATCTGTTTCGCCGTATCTGGGGAATCAACTCAGGCCCTCCCGCATGGACCCAATTCGTTTCTTCCACAGCATCTGTTCCCACATCTGACCAATCAACGATACTTCTTCTATCTCTACTCCTATCTGCGGGCGAAAAATTATGCCTCTGCATGGATCCCGGTTGTCGTCCCTCAAACCTCTTCAACGAAAGAAGTCGGGATACTGAGTCAGAAGGGGCTATCGAATAAGTGTCCCATGATTCTGGTGCATTCAATATCGACATTGGAGCAGTTTTTGACGTTTCGAATAGTTCGGAGCTAGCGTCTGTTGACCATCCTGATGTTCTTTGAGGCGAGCTCCAATGAAAGCGCTCCGAGTGATGCTTTGCGGGGCGAATTTGGTCCGCTGAAAACCTCAAACGGCGACGTCGACGCAAGAGTAAAATTACAGCGAGAAGAAGGAAACCAAGGAGGATTAATCCAAATATGGCGCAGAGCACAATTGCTACGTTGTATTCATCGAAGCTAGCTGGCGACGAAGTAGCAGTGGTGGTCGTTGGGGAGCTTGTGGGTAAATGTCGGCCGTTTGTAACTGAAGGTGAGCTAGAAGAGTGATAGCCGCTAGTCGTGTCAGAGGTGAGATGCGAACTAGAGCTACTACCCGAATCAGGGTAACTGTTTGATCCGTTATTTCTAGATAGTGCAAGTATTTTGTCGGAATTGCATGCAGAGCGCAAAATTGAGACGATGCTCACTGTAAGACATTAAACTCAGATGAGCTCCCTGTGTCGCTATCCCTGCGGCTTGTCAATGTTCTCGTGATACTGACATGATTTATCGCTTACGTTTCACTTCCAAAGGGTATGACCTCGGCACGATGGGCCCTAGGACACAACACAGTCATCAATCTAACATGGCAAGCTCACGAAAGAAGCAAGACCGGGCGTACCCTGTGACTGATGGAGTGAAATGTACGGTACCAGTACTCTGTCCGTTAGGAATTACTACCGTAGACCATTCTGTGGTCACCCCAGCGTTATCGTGGACAAGGACCATCGAAAATCCGGAAGATAAGGAAGCGTCGCTGTCTTGAAGAACCCAAGTCGCAGTTGCTTCGTTGGAGACGATCGCTGGAGGACCGGCACTGTTAGGTCCAATGACGGCGACGGATGAAACTGTTTGAATGATGAAAGCAAGAAATGCTAGCAGCCTGTGGTTGAACCTTGCATATGAACGACGTCCGAAGAGTAGCTAAGCTTGAGTGCTTACCAGGCTAGCAGCATTGTGAAGGAAGGACGCATTAGTATCGAGGATGAAGAGACGAAGAGCACGGAGAAACCGCTATGAGGGAAAGGATGGTCCAGTGTCGGAGATGCTAGCCGGGTTCATATGATAGTGACGATCAATGCCCCCGAGCATGCCCTGTGTTACTATGGTTGTTAGGGATAAGATCTTTTGACCAGTTTTTTTAATAACTTAATGAAAACTTATCGGATTGAAAATCTGAGTAGACAGATTGTTTT
>MU790880.1:0-22746 GCA_027886635.1 Lentinula boryana | reverse complement strand
ATGAACTCAGAGGTTTGTAGTACTAGAGCCAAGTCACATGTCCCAACTACTGAGGTCTTACATCTCTGCCTGGAGGTCTTACCGTTTGCCTCTTGATCTTACATAATGCCTATGTGGGACTCTTGGATAGTTGCAAACATGCTCAATCACAGAAGTGTCAGATTGTTTAGATCTAACAGGTAACTGCATGCTCTTTATATTGCCTTATTGTTTTGTCATTGTATACGGACAGCTATACTTATAGATACAGGCTACTCTTATTGTAGAGCCTCACGGCTACGACACAATATAGTTTTCATGGATTCATCTTAGGATATGTATGCAAGATAGTATACCTCATAGAGTAGTCTCTATCTCTGATCTCGTCTATTCTCCTCGGTAGCTAGACTAGTATTAGGAGGTCTCTATCCTCACTGCTATACATTCTCTTTTGACTTCTTGTCTTTGTGTGACACCTGGCCTTTTGTGAGCTAGCGAGTTGCTGACAGTAGCCCAAATTGCAGCGTCACCTTCTAGGAAGGATATTGCTAACTTGATGCATTCTCCTTCATTAGTCCATAAGGTTTGGACTCCGTTTGCCCATAGTTCAAATGCAGCTATGAAGCATTGGGTATTGTCACTTCTCTTTCCATTGTAAGGCTGAGGTTTGCTGACTCCTTTGTTGGTGCTGATTACCTGCCATGCTGGATACTATGTTCTGGAGCTGTGTTTGATTGTGGGCTAGCTCCCTAATCAGGCTTCCAAGATCTTGGAGAGAGAAATTGTGTGTCATTTCAGAGTTAGGGTTTTGTCTGATTTCTGGTGTTGTTTCGGGTATTGATTCAGGTTCTGGTGCTGTTATAGGTTCTGGTTCTGATTCAGGATCTGATTCTAGTTTGGGTACTGTGATGGTGGTTATTACTAGGGTGGGAGATGCACAGGAGCTGGGATTTGAGGATTGTCCAACTCTAGTGAAGACTGTAGTAGGTTCTGGTACTACTGGGGAAATGGGTCATGAGATGTGGATGTGTCGACCAGTTGGATTGTAGTCTCAATCAACTGTGAGTAGGTATTGATTGGGGCAAGGATGTTTATTGCAAGGTTCCCAGTGTCTGTTGTCTTCGTCTTCAGTTGACTAGTGAATGTCACAATGTTCTAAGGTGTCAAAAGCATGATAACTATCTGAGCAGTCAGAGTTAACTCCAAAAGTTGGCATGGTGGTAGCAGCAGGTGGAGAATCAGTGGATTCCAATTTCCACTCCTTGTAAGATCAGTGATAGCACTGATGGTACAAGTAATAGATCTCAACCTAATGTCGCAATGTAGGCAGAAGTGACAAAGGGGAAGTGACCCTAGCACAAGCACAGGCACAAGTCCGAGTATGAGTAATGCTCAACACACAAGGACTAAAGAGGTAAATGATCTCAGCAACAGTGATAGCATGAAGGGCCAATCACAAGGGTCAGTCAAGGCAAGCTAATTCCCAAAAGACCAAGTCAATATTGAGTGTAAACGAAGGTACAAATATGAACCTAGTTTCCAAAAGACCAAGAGGTCAAGATAGGGAACTGGTAGCTGTCTACTGCACTATATATATGGTTCTGGGATAATAAGGACCAGAGTAAAAGAACAAAGAACAATAGGTATCAAAGAACAAGGGCATGAGAGTGAAATAGCAAAGAGCAAATAGGGAACAAGGAAAGAACAATAAGCTGATGACAGCGTGGGAGTGAGATGGTCAGTTGAACGGTGAGTAATAAACACAATCATGTGGTCATTGGAGCATGTGAAAAAGAAGAAAGAAAATGATGTAGGTATTTGGTTGTCATGACACTCTGAGCAATGATGTGGGACTTCATAAAACAAGCCCAGTGTTCATGGAGTTCTCTCAATGTTCATCTTACAGATGAAGGCAGGGCCGAGACAAAAGATCGGGCCCATACATGCGCCAATGACTACAGAGAACGCAGGAGCAATGATTCTTGCCTCAATTCTCAAAAGCATCAGGTATGTTACCAATTTTACTTCCTTGAACTCGATATCTGGACCTTTGAATAGAAATTCATATGTCAGAGAGATGGGTTAAGCTGGTGTTGCAAGAGTCAGAGTCACTTTCCCTTTCCAATCTGGATTGAGCAAAGTTTCAAAGAGCTAAGGACGTACTTGATAAACTTGGTGGTGAGGGACAGTGTAACGGCCCATATAGCCCCTAGGTATTATCTTATCTAGATTAGATAAGATACATTAAAAATATCAATATCTCATGATGAACTGTATAGTTCATTGTTTATAACGGACGGTTACAGACAGTCATCAGAGGAGGAGTCTGATTCAGAGGCTGGGGTGCTGAAAGTCACTGTTCTGCATTATTGACACCAAGTCATCACTGAGATGATGAAGGATCTGTATCTATGCATCAAAGAAGTAACAGATTCCATGGCCCAACAGTCAGGCAAGAGAATTCTGCCATGACCAACCCACATCTGCTGGAGGATCAAGAGGAAGAGTGAATGGATGGTTAGGAAGGGTCTTCCTCGATCCCTCTATCATTGTTGTTTTCTGGTAGGGCTCCCTGTGGCTGTCCTTGAAGACCTCAAAATCAATGACAGAGAGATAACTGGGTTTGACCAGTGGGCATTGACAATGCAGGCTGATTTGGATTCTGATGAGGATATTTAGTATACCAATATCATCACACTCTAATCTTCAGGTCTTGAGCTTTATTAGGATTTTTTTTACATGCATCAGGACACCAATTGTGTATGAGTATCTTGCCACCTTCTAATTATATTTCTTGTTATTATTCACATGTTGTTGGTCTGCAACTACAGTAGAGAAGGAACCTATTGGTATTCAGGTGGTCTGCAATGACAAAAAACTACAATAGCAAAGCAAATTCTAGTACAGGCATTGTGCCACCGAGCTACTACTTGCAACGTCGACATGGCCATTCTCTCGGCTCAAGTGAAAGATTTTCTTTTGAATGAACTTTCAACCTGTCTGAAGTAGGGGCAGAATTATTACATTTCACACCGCATTTCAGGTTTATCAAAACTTTATTATTCGGTTACAATTCACGCTCAATGGAAATTTTCGGTTTCATCCAAGATGATATCAGTTCTAAGATTAGATGAATCATGTAGAATTTCTGCTGGTCTGAAACTTCTCATACTGGTTCTCATTTCATTTTGGTTGCTATCTACATTGAATTGCAGTCTTTCTATAGTACTTTGGACTGAAACGGAACTATAGATTTCACTCAATGTTTTATGCGAAGTGAAAGGTCTGATGATATATTAAGTCTCAATTCGGCTTTCTGCTCTGCGGAAAAAATACTAATACTGGTGTGATAACGGAAGTTCATCTTTGAAACAAGCCACCCAGGCACTAGATGCAAGATAGCCAAAAACTGAAGCTTGGAAGAAATATGAGTATATCTTGAGAAGAACATCTTCTCCAATAACAACGTTCAACACGTACTGTTATGCCTACTGAATATAAGATACATATGCCTGGACATGAGAAAAGAAATTTATAGAAGCGTGACAGCGACTCATGACCTATTCCGATTGCTGGTCGATAATTTATTGTTGCGAATACTCTGCGAATACTTCATTCGCCTTCCTCGTATCTACAATAGTGCTACACCCGTGTGACATTCCCCACCGGTGATACTCCAGCTCCGAGCTCCGATAACGCAGATATAGAGGTGTTCGTCCTTCGTACAGTGGCATTAGCTGCAGCAACTGCCCGAAGCAGGTTCCCATTGCTATGTCTCTTACCCATACTGCCAGACCGCGAAGCAGCACGTTTGAGAAAAGGACTAGGGAGGTTTTCCTCTTCCGTCATATCATATTCTTCTGTGACTTCAGTTTTCACAGGTGCAGAATTTGTTCGCTGCATAGATCGCCCGGCACGTGCATTTGGCAGCGAGTTGGCATGACTGTGGAGATGAGGATGAGGGAGAGGGAGAGGTTTAGGCTGCGACAACCCAGTTGGTGAGGCAGTCAGGTTACTGGGGTCAGATACAGATGAAGAGATGGTTACAGGGATATTCGGTCTAGAAGAAGCTGACGATCGTATTGATGGTCTTCGGATACGTGTTGGAGGTGGCTTTGATGTGGTCAAAGACGACGAAGACGGCGGCCGCTTTGATGGAGAGACACTGCGATCGCTACTGCTAGTAGCATTCCCATATTTGCGCGTCTTCTCCTTGCGGTAACTCGGACTTGGAGGCGGAGATTCGGCCTCGTCTGCACTATCCGCGTCAACGTGAATCTTCTTAGAATTGGGGACGAAGATCTTGGTAAAGTCGAGCCCGACCTTCGGGGAATTAACAAATAGTTTCGCCAGATCACCCGGAGCAGGCGTTGCGAGTACCTCACCCGTTGAGGTGAGCACGACACCCTTCATAGCTGACGCTGGAGTAGGATGGATGACTTTTCCCGAGGGTCGTGCTACGGGAGTAGCTACTCCAGGGAAAGGACTAGCAGGCCGATACTTGACTTGAGAGTGTGGGGTAGAGTCATCAACAGCTGCAGTTTTGTTCTCGAGGCTGGTAGGACTCAGTCTCGTCAGAGGCTCAAGAAGGTTTTTCACTTCTTCCAATGGCGTCTTTTCTTTGCGACCTGAAGGTGATACTATGAGCTAAGAAAGAGATTACTAGCAATTGGTGGGGTTTACCTCTGACAGCCTTGACTTCCCACTTTCTCACTTTTTCCTCGAGTCCTAGTCGAACCTCTTCGAGACGTTTCTCCTCCGCAACAAGATCAACCTCTCGCTCCTGAATCCATCGGACTTTATCGTCGACCTCTTGTCTGATCTGTTCTTCCCTCATTGTCCAAGCTTGGTTCAGCTCTTCTTCTCGCTTGTTGACAGACGCGATAATTTCCTCTTCACGCGCGGCGATTGCTACAGCTACTTCCTCCTCTCTCTGAAGCACCAGTAGACGAAGTTCCTCCTCTCGTCGAGAAATTGCTTCACGGATCGCAGCTTCTAGATCCTGTTCGGAGTATTGAAGGCGCTGTCTTTGGGTAATTGTATGATGGAGAGAAGCTAACTGATTGTCCTTCTCTACGACAATGGCATTCAATTGTTGTTCGCGTTCAATGAGTGCGGCTTCCCGTGCTGCGACGTCTCGCTCACGAGCAACAATTGTATTCTTATGAGCTTTCACAGTAGCCAGCCTGTTGAAAGATCGAACAGCAGTTTCGTGGACTTCGTGTCAGACAACTCACATCTTCTCTGTTTCAGAGACCTTGAACACAAGTTCGAGTCGTTCATGCTGTAACAATTGGGCTGCGGAAGGCCGCATGGCCGGCTGTATTTCAGGAATGATTAACATACCTGCCACTTGAGACAGCATATACGTACGTTTAAATTTAACATAGCTTTGATAACACCCGCCAAAGATTGCGAATATCCCTTAGGTAGTGGTGGTATCCGTCCATTACTAACGAGAAGAAAAAGGTAAACATGTGAGCACACTAAGAAAAGGACAAGTAACAATATCGCCAACCGGATTAGAATGCTGAGTTCAGTATGACTCTTGGCTTCATGAAAGGGAGGTTTGTGAGCGCAAAGTTCGTAAATCAAACAGCCAAGGGACCATATATCGGATTTAGAATCATAAGCCTTCTCTTGCATAACTTCGGGCGACATATAATAAGGCGTCTACAAGGAAAAGATACATCACTAGAACAATCTGAAACTTCATGAAGAGACCCACCCCGACGTAGGTGTTGGCAAAATTGGTTTGAAGAAGAGCTTTGGACAATCCAAAGTCTCCGAGTTTGATGGAGTTGCTTTCGTCCAGAAAGACTATCACACAGGTCGAAAAGACTTGATTAACATAGGTACAAGGCAGCTTACCATTGTCGGGCTTCAAATCTCGATGTAATATTTGATTTCTTCGTTCTCTCCCCTCATTATCAGATCCGGAGTTGCAAGTACCACCACCACTACCGGTCCTACCGTGTCCATTCGGATGATGACAGTGTTGTAAGGCAAGCAAGAGTTGCATAAAGTAATTCCAAATGGTATCCTCTGGTATCGGTCGGTTATGCTTCTGAGCCTGTTGTATGACCATAGATAGATCTCCGCCTCCGCAGTACTCCATGACAATATATAAGATCCCAGAGTCCTTGTCAACGTGGCGATCATGATATTTGACGATATGGTCATGGTGAAGCTCCTTGAGGATGTTCCTGATATCGAATTATTTTCTGTGTGTGACAAGCATATTCTATAGACTCACACTTCAGCCACGATCTGTTTTCTATCCCTTTCTTGCATCTTCTCAAACCTGAGCTCCTTGCGGGCGAATATCTGGCCAAATTTGTTGACGTTCGCGGATAAATTGAGTGGCATTGATACGCACTGTTCCATCTGCTTTTCTTCTAACCTTCCGGATAATACCAAACGCGCCATTTCCAATGACATCCAGCGCCTCGTATTGGTCCAAGAATGAAGATGCCATCCAGAGAAGACAGATATAAAGTGAGAAACAATGAATTGTATAGGAGGCCAAAGTCGTAAAAAAAACCATCACGTGGTCGCAAACCAGCGTGACGGTGCAAGGCTGCCGAAATGCCGACGGTTCTCGAGGCTGTACTTCAAGACTGAATACAATGTACATACTATAGATATTGGTAGTCAACAGCTTAGACCAAAAAGCAACACATTGCATGCAATTTCTTTGCTGAGCTCGGACTGAACATGACACTGGAAAACCACTAGGATTTACAACATCTATTCTAGAACTGATACAATTGGGAATTGGAGCGCATTGAACAATTAGGACCGTTGAGTACAAACCGTCACAAAGTACAAGAAGTCGTTTAATTAGTCAACGATCATTTCCTCCTGTCCAGCACCATCTACTGGTTTGCCGTCTAACTTGGCTTTGACCTTCTCATCGACATCAGTGATAGCCTCACCATGACGATTCTTGTAGAACAGGATATCCCCTTCGTCTTCAATGAAGACGCATTGAGTGAAAGATCGCCAAAGGGCCGCGATAACTCCCTGCGTAGCGATTCAGCGACAATATATTCGATGTGGTCTTATGAACTCACAGTCGAGTCGTAGTTGTAATATTCTCCAAGAACTGGCTTTATGGCGTTCGTCACTTCAGGGAGATTATCTGTAGAGAATATTAGCCCACATAAGAGGAGAAAGAGAGAGAGAACTCACAAAATGGGATCGTCGAAAAGAAGTGATGAGCCAAGTGGTCGCTCGCAATCTTGGGAGATTCATTTAAAACTTAGTTGTTTGGAAAGTTATTTTTTTCAGCTTACGTTATACAAAAGTAACCTTCCAACCCAACCGAATAGTGGTCTGTCAACCGTGGCCAGAGCACCTCGGACAAAAGTCCACTCGTTCTAGTCAGATTTCAAAGTGTTAACGGTTTATCTAAACCTGGGTAGAATTTATGAACCTTGCGGTAGTAAGGGATTGTGGGGTCACTATGTTGAAGGTAGGTGAACATGACCATCCTAAATTGTAGCGTAAGAAATACATTCTGAATTGTAAGTTGGCCACTCACCAGTTGTGTTGGAACTGCAAAGTTGATGTGTCAGGGGAAGAAAAACAACGAACTAACAAGCAGTATACTCACAAACCAAGGCATGAAGTAATACCTCATGGCATGGCTCCATCCGTAGTGCTTGATGTACAGAGTAATCAAACTATACATCACGAGGAGCGAAATATTTGAGAGGATTATTGCCGGACCTGGTGATGAAGGTGATGAAGGTAAGGTCTTTTCGAAACTTATCGGAAGATCGTACGTTCTGAGGGCTTGAAAAGCTGAGAATTTGGCCGATAATGCTGGAGAAATACATTCATCAAACGATTGTCCTGACCCACAGTCATCCACTTACGCTAGTGTAAGCAGGGTATCTTCGGTTGCCTTTACGATTATGTCTGTGGAAGATTGCTTTAAACCTAGGAAGCAGGGGAGATGTCTATTTCGAGGGAACATACAAAAGGTAGAGCTGGAAACCACTGAAGATCAAACGGTCAGCGCCTCGAAGATTCCACATGTATGATCGACTCACAAGAACTGCCTCACGAATAGCCTGAACAACGTGAAAGCCGGAGTTTCCTCAAGTATTTCTGTATAGTCCATTCGTACTGCAACTTTGCCATCGGGAAGTTTGAAATCCTTCCGCGTGAACGGCATGAACGTTTCGTCGCGCTCGAGGCTTTGAGTGGCTTTCTATGAAAGTGGACAACATATGAGCGCCTTATCGAAGCGGAGGTAAATGAAGCTACATGATGAGCACGATGTGTAAACCTCCAAGCATGGTAAGGTGTGAGAACCAACGCATGAAGGATCAATCCGATGACATCGTTGACGATCCCGTAGTCGGAGAGAGCTCCGTGACCAGCCTGTGATGTTATTGAATCATGTCAGTACAGCTGAACCTTCGAGTTCGGGAAATCACGCACATCGTGTCCTATTATTGAGCAATGATCAGCGAGATTGTCTTCGAGTTTTGGAAGTTGCCTTACCTATGCACCAGAGTCCTGCAAATGCGAAACCTTGAAAACCCCAGTAACCTGTCCAGCAGAAAGTCTTCAGGAGTTGCTTTGCTAGAGATGTTCCTCCAGCAGACGCCACAAATAGATCAATGTTTTGAGCAAAGACATAAAACAGGTAAGTGATCAATAAATGTCGAGCGATGTAAAACAAGCTCTTCGTAGTGCTCTTCTTGAAGAGGTGCTTGGGAACAGCTTCCCAAACCTGCTTGATTGTGATATCTGGAGGCACGAAAGGTTTGCCTGCACGGGCTTCGTATTCGACGCCATCTGAAAAGATTTGGTACCAGAACATGGTGTGTGTAGCACGGAGGGAAGAGAAGCGACTGTTCAGTCTTTAAGATTGGATTTCATAAGCTTTGTTTCGAGTCGTCTAGGCAGGGGAGGGTAAATTCTGGGATTTAGATCAATTATCTTGTCACAGCCCAGAACTGCCTACGGATGAGCAGGAGAAAAGGCGTTTACCCGAGTCCATGAAGAAGTCAAACGACTCCAAACAGCTTCGAACCGGTTCATTTCTCGGTTGTCGGACATTGTGGCCTAGTCAAAATAGTCAAATATCGTGAAAAATCCGCCAAACATTAGATGATATGTAGAATTTGGACCAAAAAGGGGACTCAGGTAGCGCTGAATTAGGCTGAATATCGTTATCACAATCGAAGCACCGAGTAAACATCGATTTACTTAACCTGAGGTCAAGAAACAGCCTCATTAGATTTGACCTCATTTAAGCTGAGGCCTCAGGTAAACTTTGTGTGATAGATACTCTAAAGTATAACCGTATCGAGAAGCCAGGCAAATGGCGACTGCGCGCCGAGATTTAGTCGAGATCGTGGAGACTAGGTTGAGACTCTCGGCGGGGAACATGTATTCTGAATTCAACCTCTAGGTTAAAGGATAAGGCACGCAATGAGATGTCTAGCGCCTGTTTAGCGCCTGTCTTTCGTAATCCCCTCATATACAACGCTCCACTATCCACGGCTCCAGGCTTCCAAGTTTCCCGCGGTTATTTACTTACCTAGTACAAGGAGCTACAGTACCTACTGAGTCCGGGAATGATCAGTCGGACCTCCCGCCGTCGACACTGGCTTACACTACTTTGAAGCGCAAGTGTGAGATCCTTAGAAAGGGTGGACCAAGAAGACTTGGGGAAGATGGACTGGGCTCATATATAAGTGGTTCAACATCCTTTTGTAAAAACCTTGTCCAAAACGGAATTGTGTGATTCTTATAAACAAACTATTCTCAAGAATAACACCTGTCACAGGCCTTCACAAGCCTCAGCACTGGCCAAATCTCAATGGAGGATCGTTTTTATGATCCTCACAACTTCATATGTTTTGGACTAAATAATTTCTTGCCTCATGTGTTGTCTATATTCCACACTTTCGAGAATCTAAGAGTACGTTACTCTTGAGAATCATGGAAAGCGCAACAGGCTTTGCTTTGTTGAGCGAGGTAGTGCACTTCCCATTTTGAAAATTATTTTTTATGAAATGACATCGCTCGAGATTGTAGGAGGCACTTAACATTGCGCAAGCAGGCAGGGACACACAAAGATAGACAATTTAACGATTGATTTCAGACTGATATTGCGATAATATCAGTCATACAACAGTACATACTCGACACATTGCTATAACACAAAATCAAATTCTAGCTTCTACAAGAAAAGATGGCATGAAAAAAGAGGTCAATATGAAGCAGCGTCTAGAGGGTAAGCAGCCGAGCCTGGCAGCGCGCTTCATCTCCCCTAGGCCATCTACTCAACCTTGGTTGACTTCTTTCCCACAAAGTATGGGTCAGTAGGACGGCGGATTGACTTTCCTTCTTTGTTGCGGTAGAACACCACATCACCCTCGTCTTCAACGAACTGGCAATCGTTGTAGTTATCCCAGAGAGCTTTGAAAACAGGCTTGTCCGAGAAATTGTAATGTTCACCAATGAAGGCTTTGAGATAGTCAGTGGCCTCTGGACCATGATAGAAAGGCATTTTCGGGAAGAACTAAGAACGGACAAGCCCTGAGCTTCGTTGTGAAAACATAAGCATACGACTTACGTGGTGGATGACATGGAAATGAGCGACATCATGTAGGAAGAAGCGCCCCTGCCAGCCAAGGAAAGGCCTATCGACTGTAGCAGCAGCTCCGCGCTGGAAGTTCCACTCCTTGCCGCGGTAATGAGGCATGACGGGGTCAGTGTGGTGAAGATACGTGATCATGATGACTGTAAAATGATAAGTTTAGCCCAGGATGAAGAATTGAAGTTGAATTGAAAGCCAGATATGGAGATCCTCGAGAAAATCAGGTACGAGACGAGACTTACACCAATGTGTCACGAGGAACCAAGGAAGACCGTAGTACTTGAAGGTGTCGGCGGCACCCCAGATTTGGCAAGACTTCCAGACCCCCCAGATCATAAAGGCAATACCGGCATTGGAAATCATGACAATACCACGTTGGCTTTTCGTGAAAAGAACAGAGTTCGCTGAACGCCACTTTCAGCCAGTGTATGAAAAAGTCAAGAAAATCACGGCTTACGGTCGAAGTGATTGGTATACTTGGGGTAGTGTTTTTGGCCGGAAACATTCCACACTATTAGCAAGTTTAGGAGCTAGAAGCTTGGTGTATAACGATCCGATACTTACGCAAATAGGCGGGAAAGGCGAGAAACTGTTGCCTGACCAGCATGTAAAGAGTGTAGATAGGAGTGTCACCGAAAAGCTCGTCCCAGTCGAGAGGCTCCCACTGTTCTTTTTCAGGAGGGATTCCCAAATCACTGCGAGTTTTGGGAACATAGACTTCATCCCTTTCCATTGAAGCGTGATTGCTGTGGTGGCGGTGATGCGAGATTCTCCAGCTGAAAAACGGAGTCCAAAGGAAGGTGTGGGTGACCTGGATACAGCATAAGCTTAAACACAGGACCGTCGAAGCGACTGCTTACAAAGCCAAGGATATCATTGACCCATTGATTCTCAGAGAACGCTCCGTGGCCGCACTAAAGTTGGTGGCAATGTATTAGCAAAGGTCTTCATAGATGAGGATCGCGAACGCACCTCGTGTCCAATAACCCAGATTCCAGTGAAGACTAAACCTTGGAACCACCAACTGCCAAAGGGTTAAACGGGTGGCGATCCTCAAAATGTAAGATTGACTTACTAAACACTCCAGGAAGCCCATCGAGCGACTTCAGCGCCGATTGGAGAAAATTTCTCAATAACTTCGGCCTTGGCGAAGTATGGATCGATATAGGTGGCGGCTGTCCAGAGAGCCGTTGTCATAACTAAATCGACAGCGAAGAAACGAAGACCGCGAGCGGTATCACGCTTAAACAAGCGGGCAGGCAGGGCATCCCTGATTTCCTTCAATGACCTGCAGGAGCCTTTGTAAGTTTCCATTTTGGCATAAGGGCGGGAGTAATCACCAAGGCATAGGCTCAAACTGAGGAAGGTCGGCCTCATTATAGCTGTCCTTGACTTGAGGTTTCGTTGCTGTAGACATTGTTGTGCTGCCGTTCTATTGCGGTTTCGAATAGAGCTTGAGCTGCGATGATGCAAGCCCAGTACAGGTATTTATAAAGGTAGCCCCCCGTGGGTTGAATTTCGTTGAGTTTCGTAGAAAAAGATAGAAATCGGGTTCAGATCTTGCCATTGATCAAGTACATACCAGCCCCAGAAAGGAACATGAATGCATCCGATAACGACGAAACGATGATGTTGACTTGATCGGTCTACCAAAAAATAGATTAACCGAGTCAAGTTCATTGAGGTATGAATAGCAACCGTAAAATATTCAACGTTTCTCTCGAAAATGAACTGTTGATACTCGAGTGAATTAGGTTATCTGCGTTGAATTGCGGGAAGATATGGGCTCAGGTAAATCTCTGGAAGTATCTCCATGACCTACCCCACGTTGAACACAGGTTTTGCATGTAACCCTACCCGGAGCCGTGGCGAGCCAGGACAAAGGAAGTTGGGGTGTGAATCGCATAAGCGGATGGTGCTTCATGAAATCTTCCGGGTGCATTCCCGAGAACACAGGACGATGAGGACCAGGTTAAGAATTTTTCATAAGTGAACCAAGCTCAATTGATAAACGCATCACGTGGTTAATGGCATGTACATTTTTGGCATTTCCTGCTAAGTTCATATCCTCTTATCCTTCATATTCCATATACTTGCGAGTTAATATGATTGGATGTCAAACTCACGAATGCCACAACGCGATTATAAAACCAGTGCTTACCAGAGCGCCTCTCTAGTCCAACTTTTCGCCTCTACGCGCAAAATTTTGAACGACTAACATGCTCTCGTTATTCAAAGACTCGCCTGAATATGAGGCGAGGAAGGCTAGACCTTTCTCTCCAACCAAAGTCGGTACAAACTCCGTTCTCTTTCTGCATCACATAACTAACAAATATCTCAGGTCACTATTTCAGAAGTTCACGCGGTCGTGCCCAAGCATTTGTTCCAGAAAAGCTTCTTCACGGCTTCTTTGTACATAGCTCGAGACGTGCTCTCTGCTGTCGCTCTCTATAAGCTCGGATGGCAGATCGAACCTCTTGCTGCCAGTCTCGTTACTGACTACGGCGCGCCTGCGTATGTTGGCGCGATCGCCAAATGGGGTGGCTGGTCCGTTTACTGGGTCGCCCAGAGCGTCGTTCTAGCCGGTTGGTGGTGTATGGCTCATGAAGCTGGTCATGGCAATGTCTCCAACAAGAAGTGGCTCAACAACTTGACTGGGTTCTTGCTCCACAGTGTAAGTTTATCATCATTTCTTTGAAATATAAAAGTTAATGAGGATATGTTCCAAGTTTGTTCTTGCGCCCTATTTTGCGTGGAGGTCGACTCATCACTCCCACCACAAGGCCACTGTTTCCATTGAGCGGGACGAAAACTATGTTCCTCGCACTAGATCCGACTTCAAACTGCCTTCAGAATCGGTTGCGCGGGCGGTTGATTACCATGAGCTTTTCGAAGAAACTCCCATCTATACCGCTGCTCGCATGCTCCTCATGCAGCTTCTCGGCTGGCAAATTTATCTATGCTTGGACACTATGGGCTCTCCAAGACATCCCAAAGGTACCAATGTAAGCAATAATTCACTCAATGTCGTATTCACTGAATGCCTACTGTTTTTCTTAGCACTTCAATCCGTCTTCCTCTCTGTTCAAGCCCCACGAACGCAACGGAATCATCGCGTCTAATGTCGGTTTGACTGTCATGTCCTGCTTCTTGTACATGTGGACTCAGACCGTCGGTCTTTCGGCCTTCCTCAAGCTGTATTTTGTTCCTTACATTGTACTGTGTTCCGTGAATTTGGTGATCGATGTAACTAATGCTTCCTCTTTAGCTTTTGAACCACTGGATCGTCATGCTTACTTACCTGCATCACTCTGACCCAACCATTCCGATGTACAGGAACCGTCAGTGGTCTTACCTTCGAGGTGCTCTTTCGACCGTTGACAGGCCCCTCCTTGGCTGGGCTGGACGTGTATACTTCCACAACGTTAGCCACGATCATGTGCGTACTGATGTCCGTATCCCCTCCTGGTCACTTAAATGTTCTTGTTCAGATTGCTCACCACCTTTTCTCGAATATTGCCTGGTACAACCAACCTTACGTTACTGAGGAGCTCAAGAAGTTATTGGGGGATGAGTACAACTCCGACTCTACGGTGATCCCGTAATTCTTTGTGTATCTCGGATCCCTTCTGACAATCTCCACGTTAGAACACTTTCCGGGCTCTATACCGCACCTTCACTCAGTGCTGCTTCGTTGAAGACGAGGGCGACATTGTCTTCTATAAGAACCAGGATGGAAAGGCAGTTAGGGAGCTTGCTCCCGATGCCCTTGATCGTCCCACCGTTGTTGCCAAGAAAGTAGATTGAGGTCTAACCACCGTTATAGAGCATTCTAAAGGAGTCTTGATCCGCACATTATCTTCCCTTTGATATATGAGCCCGACTTTTTTCCTTTTGTGTATCAGAAGTTGTTGTATAGAATGAAATTCATTGATGTGAAGTTTTCACTTCCAATTAGTTTAGATTTTTTCTGCATATCAAGAGCTGTTGACGAATACCTAAGACGTGCTGCTACGAGGTAATGTTTGGCGTTGGTGAACACTGGAAGATATTTCAACTAACGAATATTTGCCTTCTAACTAAGATTTGGGCATGTAAGTGGACTTGAACGAGGAGTCACTAGAAGTTGGACCCGTTACCAATCTGGGAGTCCTGCGATGAGATTGGATCTGATTCTTCCTAGCTCTGAGTACTCTTACTTTGGGCCAAATAGAGATCACCAAATGATACAACTTCCTTACTAGACACTTGAATATCAATATCAGATGAAATATGAACATAAAACTCTGCGTAAAGCTTGTCAACACCGCAAGATATTACTAGTGCCACAATCAGAAACCGATATCCTGTACTGTGACTACACTCACTGATAGAGGCATTTGGCCTCATAAGAAAAATAAAGAAATGTCTGAAGATACACATCCCCGGGAGAATTACTTGGAAGTTGTGGCGGATCATCATTGTAAACTTTCATCCTGACAGAAGTCTTGAAGCAACGAAAGGCGAAATTTCACAACATAGTTGAGTTATTCGAACAGGAATTCGTTATGTTTGAATTGAATTACTAGTTACACAGGGTAGGAAACGGGAGAAGCGAGCCGAGTCAAAGCATGGACACCAAATACCCATTACTAGTAGATAACCTTTATTTCTTGAGCATAAGGCCTAACCAAGGCCTGGTTGTAAAGACTGCATATGATCGTGCAGGTCAAAGTAGGTGCATTTGAGTTGAGATCTGAAGTGGAGAAGAACGGTAGTAGGAGAGGAGATGGGGGTGGTAAATTGTTCCACACAAAACGAGAATCATGTCAGATGAAGGACGCAATTACACTCTGGTCCAAAAGTGCCATTCCAAGTTGAGCCTTGGTCTTTTGATTGTTTGAACGACAGCGGAGATGTGTTCGTGGTGTGGAAACACCTGCAACCTGCAACATGTGAATGTCATGGTAGTAATCGGACCAGATCAAGTTTGAGCTGCTCGTTGAGTATCAAGCCCCATACGCATATGGGAGCAATGACGAATTGGTTTGGACCCTGGGTACCTGGGTATCGAGTAAAATTTGACGACCGATTAGATCCTAGTAGTCCAATAATTGGTTGGGTCATGAGACGCGTATACAGTCGGTTAAACCATGGATGTCTGGACCTTTCCACATAGCTCGAGGCGATAGGAAGTCTGGAAGCAAGAAGGATAGCCCGTGTTACTCACTACCAACTGGCACACGAGACTCGGGGAGTAAGGAAATCGTGATTAGCAGGTCGAGAGTTGTGATATTCGTGAAAGGGACAACAATACTCAACGATTTTCAGTTAACGTCGTGATTTCACCGTGGAGAAAGTTTGGCTCCAAGTGGACAATTTCCAAAGCTAGACTCAACGATAGAACATAAAGCACTCGGTTAGAATACAGCGTTTCAACCTCTGTGATGCCTTCTGAGGTACCAAGGCATACATGAAGACTATTCGATAGTGGAAAGGGGCAATGAGTTTCGGATTGAGTTTGTACATAAGGCCTATCCGGGTCAAGACATTGTGGTCGCTGTCAACGAGGGAGTACTATGATTTGCGTCGACATGTCCTGCAGCCTCTCGCCATTGCCTGAGCCACGCGATCTTTTCAAAGCCCTCACTCTTTCCCAAACTGACTTCGATTTTTTTCAAACACCATTTCAGCCATGTTTTCTCCTTCTCCATGGCTGCAAAACCCTTTTTGGCATATTTCTGTCTCTCAGAAAATTTGGGTGTCAGGGCGCGTGTACGGGCGTGAGGAGAGATGCAGAATGAAGAAGGATCAGTGATAGAGACAAGGTCGCGAAGAGACTGAATGAGAGCATCAAACACTTCTTTTGATGCTTGGATATTTCCTTTTTGAGGAGCAGCGGACGGCGAAGTTTGTACCGCAAGCGTGGGTTGATATATCCTTCCTACTAGTGCTCTGCATACCAACCCGAGGCTGATGAGATCGTGTGCTATGGGAGTCAAATTGTATACCCGATATAGGGCAACTGCAGTCATAACATCCTCCAATGAAGACTGCGTGTGGAGAGCGTGAAGCAGGTGTCGAGCAGCTGGTAGAGAAAGTGGGACTTGGTATTTCGCGTGGTTGGAAAACATGTCAAGAGCAAGCGTGGCACAGGACAATGACTCAGCACGGCCTAAATAACATGTAGAGTGATAAAGGCGCATGAATGCGAAATTTACTCACTGACAACCAATTCACCCCATTGCTTTTCTAACCCCCCTTTACCTAGCTGATGCCGGGTCATATCTTTCCACTTTGGCACTAGCGCAATCACTTTGCCGAGCTCTTCCTCATTTTGCGCAAGGTCTACGAGGCGTATCCAAACAGAGTTTCTCAAAGGCGGCAATTTTCGTCGCTCCTTTGGACTCGAACTTGTTTGCATAAGCACGCGTTTGTAGAGCTCTTCAAAGTGTGTATGTCGAGTGGCCAAGTCGAGGTGCTTGCTGGGTACGGACTGTTTGGGTTTCAAATTGCTGCTGCTTTCGACGCGAGCGGGAGCGGGGGAATTACCATCAGAGGACAGCAAGTCTTCTACAGGTTCGCTAGAGAATAAATCTTCGATTTCTAATTTCGACGCTTTTTTCTTCCATGCTGGAACAGAGCGAACTTAAAAGGTTTACCAAGCAACGAAAGGACTATGCTTACTGATTGGAGAGGAGTGTATGGACCTCTGTATGATACCCCCATGCCTCGAGAACCGGAAAAGATAGTGACGGGCGACAGCAAAGCTGGCCATTTTGGTCACTGTCAACCAAGCGCCCAGAAACTTCAATTATGCGGTTCAAGCGCTTAGGAATGCGTGTTGACCCATTGAATGACCCATTGAATGACCAGAACCTCCCAAAACCTCATTACTGAGTAGGTCGAATGTTGGGTAGACATATCACTCAGACACTGCGTTGTTTGACAAGCGCATCTGCTCCTATCTGCTCTTATTCACTACTTTCGCACTTACAAGTTCGACATGAAAGTTCAGATGAGGCTTTCCAAGTGCTATTCGATAGGCAAATATTTTTTGGTTACATCATAACACGCACTCGAAACAGAACGCAGAATAATCAACTAGTAGACATAGCCCAAAATTTTACCCCCCACATTCTTGCGACGAGCCTCTTCGTGGTCCAAGATGCCAGAGGAAGTGGTCTATGAAGCAAGAACAAGAGAGTCAATGCTTGCATTCTACCAAATGAGAGCAAAGACATACCAAGATGATGATACCAAAAGCACGAGAAGGTAGCAACAAGTTCACCCAGGACTCAATTTGGGTGACCTGAACATTGAAACGAGGAGAGATGACACCAGTCTTGTTCAGACGGCCATTGAGCTGGATGACGATCTTGCCAGCACGATGATCATCAATGATTTCAAATTCGCCAATGTAACCTAAGGAATATCGAAAGAAATCAGTATGGTGAGTTATGCAGACAAGGTCAGCATAAAAGTGAAATGAATACAACAGTAACTACAAGATGTAAGTCCTACTGTGAACGCATCCTCGTAGGAAATCAAGCAAAAGACACGTTGTATGGTTGAGTAGGACAAAACACAGAAGTATATCATTATTTCGAAGAGTTAAAACGAGGGACAGGTGGAAGCGAGACCTCGTCGATCGTAGTTATCAATTCGAGATGGATGTAGGTGTGAGCAATAATCACACTACTCACCATGTCTCTGCATCACACTCAAGAATTTTACAACAACCTTCGAGGAAGGGCGAATGAGGACCTGACGCTTGCCACGGCGCTCGGCATTAACTATGTTGTTTAAGCAATCGTTCTAACAAGGCTGCTGTTAGTTTGTCGTATACGAAAATAAACGGAACACTCACAAGCACGGAAACTCTGACCATTTTGAAAGACAAGAGAAAAGTTTTGGTCGATCAAGTATGGTCTGCAATACAGGCCCAGACATGATAAGTAAATATTAAACCCAGAATGAGTGTCGCGCTACGGAAAGCGCGAGTCAAACGAGCTGTCGGAATTGAATTACAGGCCAACTTCTCAATCTTGAGGAGCGCATAACCGCAGAGCGACACTTCATTCCTTGAATAGATGCAATGGACAAGTACCTTTTGGACGGGTTTCGAGGGAGGATGAGATACAAAAGAAAGAAACGCTGAAGTAAACATTTTCTGTGAGTAGAATCACGTGTAAAGAACTATACAGCTATCATGTCGGAAACTCCCACATTTGGCAGAACTTAGATCAACTCTAGCAGCAACGCCAGATACCGTCGCCCGTGCCAACCACAACTTCAAGAAAAGGACAATATGGTGTGTGACATGACCCATCGAGGCTCCGAATGCAATACTCATGTTTTGCTTTTCTGCCAACTCGTGCCTTCTTCCTCTTCGTGTATGATTTTGCTTTATGGAATTAGGGTCGCGTTAGAACGAAAACCACCAAGAGAGCCTCGAGGGTCCTAATTGAAAAATAGTGCGTCGATGGTGGATAGTATTATGATCTTCCCAAATCTTACTGACCACATCCATAGTTATCCACGCCTGACTCTCGATTTCCACACTAACAAGCGAATCATCGATGAAGTCGTGCGTCTTGGTTTCAAATTGCCGCTAAAATATACATCTAATCCTCTCCGTACAGGCTGTCGTCCCTTCGAAACGTCTCCGCAACAAAATATCCGGCTTTACCACCCATTTAATGAAACGTATCCAAAAGGGTCCCGTTCCTGGTATCTCATTCAAGCTCCAAGAAGAGGAGAGGGAGCGAAAGGACAATTATGTTCCCGAAGTTTCTGCCCTTGACACTTCTGGTGCTGGCCTTGAAATTGACCCGGAGACAAAAGTGAGTATTATGATTATATGGGTCATGCAAGCAAGTATCTAAGATTTATGAATTCACAGGCTTTGCTTACTGCTCTCAACTTCGACTCTATTTCTGTCAATGTCGTTGCTCCCATTGTCCTAGCACCTGAACGTGGCCCAAGACGAGAGCGCCGCAACGTGCCTGGCGCTGCACGGTCGTGAACTATGTACCTATGTGTTTATGTAGGCTATATGAATCATAACTATGACTTCAAGCATCCTCGTCTTACGTTTTTAAATAGCCTAGTCTACCGTCGGCCCACTCACAGGACAATAAGGCTTGCTTCAGTTATCAAGTGCATCTCTTTACAATTAGTATTCCATTGCGATATGTACACTATATCATAACGAAATTCATTTTGTAGCGTGGCGTGAACATTGAAAACTCTACCAAGATCAAATGCTCACATCACATACATACAAGCGGTCTTTTGGAAGGACTCCTGTTGTCTAATTCTAATTATAGGTTCGGAGTAATGGTAAGATACTGGTAACAATGGGCAACTTGCCAAATGGTCCATACGCCGTGTGATAGACAGGTAGGGTGTCGATCCTGAAGAAGGAAAGTTAAGATAGCAAGATCGCAAACGCAGCTATGCGCTGATCCAGCTGCGCGAGACCACACCCAGCACCTTGAAGAATGCCCACAGGAATCCACCAGAAATTATTGGGAGAGTGAGGTTGTCATCCAGTGAACCAAGGTCTTAAAAATGCACGAAATTAGCAAGAAGCGGTAAGGATAGAAAGTGACGAGCTCACCTAATGCCTCAGCAATTCCACTTACTAATCCTGCGACTATCGTTACCAATCCCAGGCTCAGCCAACCACTGAAGACACCTGATCCAAAGACCCCCTCATCCCAAAACCATGTCACGTCGCCTCGTTCGACGCGTAATGGTATAGGCGCCATCCAACCCCAAAAAACGAAAGCAATACATGCTCCTGTAAATGAAGCTGCGATAAAACCGGCGAGTGATTTTCTGGGTGCCAAGGGAAGGGCTAGGCGGTGTCTGAGGTGAGCCGGCAGGAAGGGTACGATAGGAAGGCGCGAGGGTAAACGAGGTGTATATAGCCCCCAGTGACTAGCCCAAAGTCTCCCTACGGTAGATGCTGCGGTGTCCGCCCAGGAAAGACTGAAAGGGTACATATGTAGTTGTTAGAATATGAACACTCCCGCTGTATGAGAAACTCACATTAAAATTGCCACTGTAGCGACGTCCAGCGGATAAAACGTCAGAGCGAAGTTCACGCCGATAATATACCATATAACGCCATTGGTGGTCGATTTTTCGCTTTCACGCATGAGAAATCCTAGATGACGCTCATAGATCCGGGCAAAGGAAGGGTATTTAAAGCGTAGGTAATCAGCTGGTGCGATCACGCAAAGTGCAGACCAAAGCGTGTACACGACAACCTTCGCGTTTCCGCGAGAAAAGTATAGATATATCGTGAAGAAGCCTTTGACATTGTCGACAGTTAGCGGGTTCGGTAAAGCGACAAACAGACTCACCAATGGAGGAGTGTAACAATTTACGCGGAATCTCCCAGTCAACCTTCTTTTTACCCTCTGTAACGTGAGCTACACCGTTCCCGTCCAAAAGTAATTCTTTGGTCGTTTCCATTTCGTCTTCCCTCTCTGAGCCTTTCGCGCTGTTTCGTTTTTCGGGCTCCTGGTCCCCCCTCTCCTTCTTATTATCATTTTCCTCCTCTGCGCTCGTCTCCAGTCCAAGAACTTCCATGTCCCAATGTGCACCAGTCAGTCCTTCTAAAGCCTGTATTACTTTTCGCACGAGGTTGTGCAGTTGCGGTGCTTGAAGATCGCTCTTATCTGCAGATAAGGAAGACTTTGCTTTAGTGCTAGCGTCTTTGACAGCCGTATTAAGTTCAAGAGATGAACTCTTGTATGAGGGAGAATTTCGTTTCGTTAGGATTAAGGATTTCGAGACCGTGGTCGGATTGGTAAACGAGGTTATAACGGGCGGCTTTGGTCTACGTATTGAACGACGTCGGTCGTGCGAAGTTGTGGACATAGATGGGTTCATTCAGTGAAATATTGTGAGAGCTTGCAAGCTGCGAACGAAGTCTAGAGGATCTCCAGTGACTGTAAGAAGAAAGACGGATTAGAAAATGAAAAAGATCAGTTCGTGGTATTGCCTAATTGCCTTGTTGGTAATTGTCATGCAGGTCTGTGATAAGTGCCGAAGGCGCTTGTCTTGACAAGACGGCGTTGGTGAGTTGGGACACGCCACACATTAGGCGCTTATATATTCCTCTAAATACTGAATTTTGCTTCTTCGCTGTTAGCATTGCATGCAAGACCCTACAAGCTCCCCTAAATTATGGGAAACTTATTTGAAGCAGCCACGAAATTGCAAGCTGATAAGATCTCCAACTTATGTAATAACTTAGCAGGAACTTGTCAATCCAATTGCTTTCTGTCCAGGTGGTAAGTCTATAACATCCCAAGTTTGATTTGAAAGGTGTGCAGAAATTTCATTAATCATCACTTCCTCCCACTTAAAAGGCTTCTGGACAGTGTATTGCTTCTCTATAATACTTTGGTTTAATACCAAATGTAGTGATGTGCTGGCCTGGCCCAAAAGCCATGAGCCAAGCCAAGCCTGTTATGATCATGCACAATAGGATTGTATAAGAAGTAAGAGCAGAGTTATTGCCATTTGCATAATAGTTTATGGGCCAGCATTTCATGTCAAAATTTGCACTTTTGAGTACCAATCATCTGAGAGCAATATCTTGATGAATACTTCACATTACTTGATGATCTTGGGTGCATTTTAATGCTAGAGACTGCGCTGAGGGCACCATGTAGCCAGATTCTCTAAAATATAATTTTTGAATACTCTCATCTTTGTGGTTGAATCTGACAGGGTGCAAAAGATTGAGCTTGATTACATTAGTGTACAAGTATAAAAACTACATGGAAACCTTTCTTAGATACAGTGGCTCAAAAAATTGTCCACATGTTTGCTATTTTTGCAAGGAATCATAAGTTCCAAGTAAAATACTGGGTATATCATAAAAATCTTAGTAAGCATCACAAAGCCCTCGATACTCTCATCCTGGAACGCTTTATTTTGACTTGTTTGGCCAAAAACTCATCAAGTTATGATTGATTCAATTTGCCAACTCATATGGACAATTTATTAACTTCATGCTCTGACATTATTGCTCCAACAATATATGCTGTCATAGATGACATCATGCATGGAGCTAAGTTGTGATGTCATTGTGGCATCATAATGATGTCATCACAGTAATTTCAAGTATATATAAG
>MU790879.1:0-22878 GCA_027886635.1 Lentinula boryana | reverse complement strand
ATCGGAATTACCCTCACCTTCGCTTTCGGACAGCGGCGTGTCGGGGACGCTATTAATAGTAGCGTCAACGTCCGACGACCTCTCCGTAGGTTCACTTCACCCTCACCGGGATTTATCTCGGTGTTCGGTCTTTTACCCCACGGACTTTTAGTCCGCGACCCAACTTATTGCCTACGACCGTGCATGATCATAACACTTACTCCTCCCACGTTATTCATCCTCTTTGATCATTTCTCTCTGTGTGACGCCTGGCTTAGATCATGAGCTACCGAGTCGCTGACAACAACTCCATATTCTGCCCAGCTAATATGGCCAGCTGCTCTGCGATTCCAGGGCCTGTGAACTTCCTATCCGTAACACTCGCGGTGGGTCCTCAATATATTCCGTCCTCCACCTTAGCCCGTTTCCCGTGTGATCGTCGCGAGGCGTGGTCCCCTATCCAACTGCACCGTTGCCTCAGCACATGGCATGGCTCGCATGCCTGAGTCCTTTGTCATGTTGATTGTGGGCGACAGGACACAGGTTTACTGAACAAAACACACTGAGTGCATGCAGAACAAGGTTGGGACAGGGAAGGAGTTTCAGCGTTATCTTCATCATCATTATCTTCTTCTCTTGCTTCAAAATCACTGGCAGAAGCAGGGAAATTGTCACTATAAAATGAAACGGTTGAGTAAATGAAATCCAAACCGAACTATCACTCACCTTTGCAATCATCTTGATTGTTCTCTTCCATTTGACCCCCCGTGGAGTTTCTGCTTGTACTTTGTCAATCTCTACAACATCTGATTCGTTGGAAATGACTGACTTGGACTTGAAGATTTTGGCCTTGGACCCTGATGGTCGCGGCGGGATGACAGCTTCAATTCGTTTCTTAGCAATGGGCCTCGCAGGCTCTCATCGTTGTAACCCCCTCACAGTGTTCTTTCCTGTTTTCTTCCACCAACTTTGCAAACACGATGGTTTGCACTTGCTCCTCCTCCGCTTCAGCCATGGCGTCCTCTGCTAGCTCTCTTTGCCTCTTTGCCTCTGCTAGTTCCTTTTGTTGTTTTTTCTTCTCCACTGCTACTCGTTCTTCCTCTACTCTTTTCTTCTCTGCCAACCTTTCCTCGTTTACACACTTTTCTTCTGCAATTCTCCTTTCCTCTGCCAATTTTACTTTGGTAATCCATTTTTCTTCAGCTATCTGTCTCTCTTCTTCGACCCTCCTTTCTTCGGCGAGTCGTTTCTCCTCCTCCTCCCGAGCCACCTCTTCCTCTAATTGATCCATCTCCGCGGCGAACTCTGCCTCTTGCCTCGTGATCTCTTTGCCACGGATTTGTTGTCGCTCCACTTGTGCTGAGAGCAAACACTCGCAACATTGCTGAGCAGTTTCGGTGTTGTTGGGGTTGGATGACATAATAGCGAGAGGGTAGACTTACCAAAATTTTGGAGAAGGCCCTGCTTTTATAGCCTTTGCGACTTAAGGGCCGGCTCAACTTACAATTTTCACCAACCTTCTATCACCTACCTTCGCGTGCCTGGAAATTTTCTTGTCACATTTTTAACTTTGATCCCTGTTACTTCTAATGATTCACATCTATTTTTAGTCATATCATTACTCAGGATCTCGAGGGCTCGATCCTAATGGGGGGGGGCACTGTTACGACCATGCCAAGTAACTCCCGTGGTCCCGATGATCATTTTCCGGTATTTTGACTTCATCATTTTCTTCCGTCACGGAGCTTACCTCCACGATCCTTTTACACTTTGCTTTTATATCCCTCACACTTAACCGATTCTTTATATATCCTTTTATATCATTCCCTTTATACTTACCCCTTTTATTCTCCTCATGTTCGACCATACTATTCTAGAATACTATCGCTTAAGCGACCCTTAGGTAGTGATTACAGTATAAAGCTACGAGAGTAGAATAGTTGGTCCTTAGTTTAAATATCGACTTTGATAGTGCACTTCGACAGTGTATCTCAAATAGAGTTCAATCTCAAACCTCACCTTAAGTACGATCGCATGAGTTTCTCCCGTGATCGGAATTACCCTCACCTTCGCTTTTAGACAGCGGTGTGTCGGGGATGCTATTAATAGTAGTGTCAATGTCCGACTACCTCTCCGTTGGTTCACCCAACCCTCACCGGGATTTATCTCGGTGTTCGGTATTTTACCCTGCGGACTTATAGTCCGCGATCCAACCTTATTCCCTATGACCGTGCATGATCATAACACAGCAGGCAAGTTAGCAGCAGACGGACAAGGAGCACCTCCGCCACCACCACCACCGCCATCTCCTCCGCCATCTCCTCCGCCATCTCCAGCAGGAGTGCGTGGAAGCATTGGGTGAAGCTCTCGATCAGGTGGAAGGTCAGGCCTTGTTGGCATAGAAGGGAGTTAAACCGTGGAAGCGTTCGGGGCATTGTTGTAGGCAAATTACCATTGGAAGGAGTGCAGACCAGTTGTCTTGCTTCTGTCCATTGGAATCCTGTTCCGCATGTGACGTTAGTATTGGGTCCACGGCGGGTCAGCGTTGATTCTGGCAAGGGCATGTTTGAAATACGTGAACACTCTCGAATTTGCTTGCCGTCGTTGGAGAAACAGGATCCAAGCAACGAATCAGCCTAGTTGTTTAGTGTGCTGTTAAATGTTTTGGTGCTGTTGAATGAGTGAGTCCGGAGTCACCTGAAGAGAGGAATATTCGAAGTTCTACGGTTTTTAATAAGTAAGAGAAGAACATTCATGTACTGCCACACCACAAGGGTCCAGCACCTGCTTTTTCTCCACCGCTAAATCACCGCCAACAGCAGAAGAATAATCTCCTCAAGCATCGAGACTCGGAATCCAACGTCAGTAAATCATTTCTCACTTCAACAATCCAGACTCTGATCTCTTCATAACATCCATCATTGAAAAGTATAATGCCGAGGCTCTCTGTCGGTTACACCGCGCTTTACTGTAACAGGTTTCCAAATTCCACACACCGCTCGTCTCTGACATTTTCAACCAAAATGGTCCACAGATGTAATTATAAAAGTGGTGATTCCGAATTCAATTTGACAAACGCCAAAACCCGAGGTCGTATCATGTGCAATGTTGAAGATTATCTGACAGTGATCATATTCTCTTGACCACTTTCCATGGCAGCTTCCCCTCCTGTTCCCGCACCAGCTACTATATTAAGTGCTGCTCCCCAGTGTGTCTTATATTCTTCTTCGTACTAAAATATAGGCTGACTCGGAGGTTCACCCTTCGAGGTTCTTTCCTTCCGCTTCCGGTTTCGAAATCAAAGGCCCTATCTTCAATTCTCATATCTATCCTTCTCCAATCGGAGAACCTTCTAATGCACCTACGACTCCTTCGAGCTCGATGCTCGACTCTGTACACAATCAGATATCCATTCCCTACGTTGAAAGCGAAGTGTACGCAAAAATGCTGCTTCTTCGAAAGAAAGGATATCCTCTATGGAAACCGAAATCAGAAAATCCGAGATTACCAGAAGCTTACAAGAGAGAAGGCGTGCACATTGGGGATGTCGGAATCCTCACAGAATCTGGAGGATTCGACTACCTTTTCAATGTCTGCCATGGATCAGGCCATGAATTAAATCTAGGAAGAGTTCCTGAGGATTTTAAACCTATCTCAAACCTTGATTGTGATGATACAGAAGACTACACAAAGGAATATGAAATGGGTTGTCATGTGTCGAGCGACCCTAATCACATTCATCGGAGAAGGATACATCGAGATTCACTGGATCGGTGGGTTCGCCTCGACGCACTTTCTGTCACCCGTTATAACTGACTCAAACATGTAAAGACTTCAGGGAGTGCCAGAGGAAGTTGGCGAAGGACTATCTTATTGGTCAACAACTTCCAGAGGTGCTCTTCTTATACTACCGGAAGGAGGAAAGAGTGTCAATCACTTAAGTCGTGCAAAATTCGAGAAATATGCTGCTGAATTTGCGGCCTCATGGTATACACATGTCATTGGAGCGCTGGGTCGTGAAATTCACAACGGATCTCTTTACCTTGTCACTGGCTTTGACAAAGCAAGGGCATGGGGAGTAGCCTCATTCAGCAATGCCGAACCCGAGAATGTTTCGTTAGAATTTGTACCCAAGTCTTCCAATGGAAAAACTAGGTACCCAAAATACTGGTTTCGTACATGCAACTCTGCTGCATCATCAAGTGGTGCGGATGATGCGTATGGGCGACAATCAGGATGTGTCTTTTTGCGTGGCTTGAAGATTGCTATACGAGAAAGATGGTTTCGTGAAAAGGTCATGGAGATTACTCGCATATCCAACGTTGATGCCGACTGTCTGCTTCCCAAAGCACCGATCACAAACGAAGCTGGATGGCCATTCAGGTCGCAACGCTGGTTTAATTCTTTCCGACAGGACCCTTCTCTTCTCTCGAGACGCAGTCTCTTGGCCGATAGTGATGCTAACGAAGTAAGACTGGAATACATATCCAGCACTCAGGTTAGTCCATTCATACAATGTTGACATGGAACTAAATGAGTGGTATATCGAAGGTATATCATCCTTCGGACACAATCAACAATTGGCTTTTGCAAAGCGTATGCTTGCCATTTGCCACTTTATACAGGATATTTTTCACTGAATACATTCTTTGTAGAATGATACGGTGGACATTGCAATGACGCACGACGATGATTGGGCAGCTCTTATTCGAGATGTAAGCGTAAATTGCATCCCATCGGAATGCATTGACACTCAAATCATTTGCGCGTAGGATGACAAGGAGATGCCAGACGACCAGGAGTTAATTCGCCGTGTACATCTCAGCCCCTTGTACATCCGTATCCAGCACCGTCGCGGTCCCACCTCCAGCGGTATGTGATTCAACCGTCGTCTGGATATCTGGAAGTTTGATAGACCTACCCAGGTCATGTTTATGCGCGCTTTTCCAGTTCACGGCCAGCTTCTCTATCATCTTCTACTACTCAATGGTCGACGTCGGAGGGGATTACGTCTAACACGGATAATATCGCTCTTCAGTCCATCACACCCACTACAGGCGCTTCGTCTGCTCGCGGGTCAGAGCGCAATATTTCATCGTCGTCAGAGAATGCAGTACTGGCTGCGCATTTTGCAACTCTGTTAGGCAAAGCCAATAAAGAAGAGCCCGAAGAGCTGATGTCTGGGGCATCGAAGGAAATACAGAAGGGATCAACAGCTAGTATCTATTAATTGAGTTTCGAAAGGTGTACATGAATCAGAATGAAGTGATCAGACTTCGAGAGTAACAAGTTCTTCAGTTCTATCTGTTCTTCGAGTTAATCCTCCTCCGCGATTGCAATGCGACTGTTGTTTGTTATGTATGTTGGGTTATAAGACATTAACTGCAACAAGTGCTAAGTATAATAGAGTCACTACAATGTATCTACAGGCTCTTCCCGCCAAATTTCTTCTCCCACTGGAGAACAACATCCACAGCCTCCATAAATGTCTCCTCCTGTGAAATATAACTGGTCATTCCCAAAAACTCCTTCGCAAACGTTGTATCCATGGGCGCACTGGTTTGTGGACCAGGTACCGATGTTTCTTTCGGCAGCCTAGCAGCCAGCTCCGGCTTCTTGCTTCGGATTAATGCAGCGACATCTTTCCACAGGAACGTCCCGTTGCTAATGATGAATCTCTTCGCGCGTCCAGGCACGGGCGGAGTGGAGAGCGCAAGGACATGAGCACGAGCAGCGTCCCGGACGTCGATCATATGTCCAATTGGGACTGGAGGATATTCCGGTGCGAAGAGCATCTGCACAAACCCATTGGTTCCGAGGCTGCTAGGGGAGGAAGTGAGAGTCGCATCTGTGCTGAGTTGAGGACCGAATATTGCTGGAGGTAGGAGGACAGTGAAGTCGACTTTGGGCTTTGATAGGGATAGGTCCCATATTGCCTTCTCTGCTAGGGTCTTGGCTTCTTGGTAGACCCGCATCCCATCGTTGTTTAAATCAATCGTTTCTTGAGTAATAGAACCGAAATCTTTCTCAGTGAGGATTCGAGTGCCGAATGCTGCTTGAAAATCGGCTAGGTGGACGGTTCGTTGGTTCGTTGACAGAAATCATGCATGAATAATAACTTACCATCGAAGAGGTTGACAAAAGTTCCGGTAATAATGATCTTCTTCACGCCCGCTGCGATTGCTTGTTTAACAAGTGTTAATGTGCCCTCGTATGCTCCCTATAGCCAAAAATGAGTTCACAATTATGTGATGTCTCACAGAAAATAAAACCCACAGAGTACAGATCCTGTCCGGAGACACCTTCGCCAAAGATGGGTGAAGCAGAGTGAATCAGCGCATCGACGCCTTTAAGTGCGATTGAATGGTCGGAGGTCAACGATGGTACTTCGATGACTTTAAGTTGTTCCGAGGTAGCTTTGGGGAAAATGGAGTGAAGCTTTGACGCTGAACGGGCTGTCGCATGGACCACGTAGCCCTTCTCGAGTAGCTGGGCGATGATATGAGCGCCGAGGAACCCCGTTCCGCCGGTCACCTGTGTTCCACGCATGAATGGTTCAAGTTTAACTCATTTAAAAAGGAGAAACAAAACGACGTACGAGAACGGTCTGTTTTGAGCTGGATCCTTTCTTGGAAAAAGGCGACTTCAGATACTTGAGGAACATCATCGAGCAGGGTTCAGCGGGGGGAGGTTGATGGAAAATGATATAGAGAGCAGCAAGGCTTCTAGCTTTTATACTAGCGATGCCAAACGACCAGTATCATCATTATTCATGCCTTCGCCAGGGAGACCGCAAGGAGTAGTAAGCAAAGCCATAAGCAGGGCAAACTCTTTGCGGAAATATTTTGCGCATGAATTATATTGATGAATCATCACTTACCCCCGCTGCTGACCGCGTTCGTATTCGAATGCACACAATCAAAGCTTGCTCATAGGATTTGGTAAGAATTCAATTCGTTGAAATCTTCATGTGAGCTCCGAAGCGCTTCCTCGTTCTTTTCAGGATACATACCTCCGCGGCGGCGAAGGTCGATAATTTTGTCGAGGTTGTTGTGCCTGACATGGGACGAAATAGTCGCAACCTAGAATATCATCCTTCATGCGCTACTGGCTCATTGTAGAAAGTAGCAGAAAACCCGGATCAGAGAGATGAAGAAATAAAGCTAAACTGAAAGCCAGACTCCGAAGACCACCCTGTTGGCCAGGCTAAGCGCCCGATTAGATGCTCGTTAAATCTCCAAATTTTGTAGTCTTTACAACGAGCCTCTTAAGATCTCATACCACGAGTTACATCTAGGCTTGGTGGTTTATGATAATAGTTACAGTATCGTAGCAGATCGCAGGGGTGCGAGTTTCACGAGAGTGGCAACTTTGAAATTTTTCGCCCTTACAATCAAGGAAACAGAGGAATTTTTTGAAAAGAGATCGTAATACTTCTAGATTCTTTACACATGGAGTACGGTCGTAGATAATCTATCACCTCCTAAGCTTTGCCTCCGAACTTCTTCTCCCATTCGAGAACAACATCCACGCCCGCAAGGAGGGTCTCTTCCTGAGAAATATAGTTCTTCAAACCCAATACCTCTTTCGCGAACGTCGTATCCATGGGTGCACTAGTCTGAGGCCCGGGAACCGAAGTCTCCTTGGGCAACCTCGCAGCCAGCTCCGGCTTCTTGCTTCGAATTAACGCAGCGACATCTTTCCACTGGAAAGTCCCATTGCAGATAATGAACCTCTTGTCGCGTCCGGAAACCGGGGGGGTGGTAAGAGCAAGGACATGGGCACGGGCAGCATCCCGGACGTCAATCAGGTGTCCTACGGGAATAGGAGGGTACTCTGGAGCGAAGAGCATCTTGATAAAACTATTCGTGCTGAGGCTGCTGATAGAGGAGGTCAGAGGACTGAGTTGTGGTCCAAAAATGGAAGGAGGGAGTAAGACGGTGAAGTCCACATCAGGGTGTGAGTGGGCTAATTCCCAGATAGCTTTATCCGCAAGGGTTTTAGACTCCTGGTAAACACGCATTCCATCGTTATTGAGATCAATGGCTGCTGGGGTGATAGAACCAAAGTCTTTTTCGGTGATTACACGTGTACCGAAAGCAGCTTGGAAGTCGGCTATGTAGGCAGGGGTTAGAATCAGTCATGGAGGTGAAAAACAATGCGTGAGGATAACCTACCATCGAAAAGGTTAACAAAAGTTCCAGTAACAATGATCTTCTTAACACCAGCGGCGATAGCCTGCTTGACAAGTGTAACAGTGCCTTCGTATGCTCCCTGGTCAAACAGCATTTAACGAGGTACCCAGACATTGAAGAAAGTAAGCTTACAGCGTAGAGTTCCTGTCCAGAAACACCTTCACCGAAGATCGGGGACGCAGAATGAATCAGGGCGTCGACGCCCTTTAACGCTGCAGAGTGATCGGAAGTCAAGGTTGGAACCTCTACGATCTGGAGCTGTTCGGCGGTAGCTTTAGGGAAAATGGATTGAAGCTTTGAAGCCAAACGAGCAGTAGCGCGAACGGTGTATCCCTTCTCGAGGAGCTGAGAGACGATGTGGGCTCCTAGAAAGCCAGTTCCACCGGTGACCTTTTTCAAGAGCAGATTGAGACCTATGTATACCGAATCAAAGCACAGAGAAAAGGCACGTACAAGAACAGTTTTGATAGACATTATATTGAGTGATGATTGTGAGTTTGGCTTGAAGGACGTTGGGTAAGGATATGAATGATGAAGTTACCAGGAAAGTTTTTCGCTTTTATAACGATCGAGAGTAACTTATGGATGATCATATTATCATTTGCAAAATTTGCAAACTGTGCGCTTAGCTGGAGATGAATCATCCTGTATCCCGTCCCTGGCCGTTGCACGCTTTGAAGGGTAGAAGGCGATTACTTATCGATTACTGATCCAAGGTGAATCAATCACTTCATTTCGATAACTTACTACAATGACTTGGCCAAGGTTAGAAGAAGGAGAAGAAATGTAATTTTCATGACTGATACAGAACATTGGCGTATCAGTCAGCGCATTGGTTGGCCTCCGAAGTCGCCCATGAGTACTGAGTTATAACCAAACAAAAGGAGAGAAATTACACCGGTGAACGTCGGTTTGAGGAAAAATTTCAGAGAAATATTAGCAGGAGATGGTATAAACGCGTTGAACAGAGTTAGCGTTAGAGTATCCGGGCCGTTCCCGATGGACTCCTGTTGAACAAATCCTGACAATTAGGTAAGCAGTTTCTCTTCGACCCACCGACACCCTCAATCTTGACCACAACGTGAATCGAATCGCAATGGCATCTCTACTCACTGATATCAGTACCCATTTGATGAAAGAAAACCACCGTTGCAGAGCCTTGCCTATTCCCCTGATGGTGATCCTTGGTTTTCGCTGGAAATATCGGGGATTCCCTATATAATCACCCTTACACTGTTAACATCAAGAGTTAGCTATTTCTCCTCGCAACAATGAACAACTCAGAAACTCAAAAGAAGGATGATGTCAGGTTTCGTGTAGCAATCGTGTGAGTGGTTGTACAAACACCTTTTGCTTATATCGAATCTAATAATACTTCGATAGAGGATGTGGAATCGGTGGTCTTGCACTCGCCGCTACGATATCCCAGTTCGTCACTGAAGAGAAATCGCAAGATGGCATCATTCAAGTAGACCTGTACGAATCCAAGAGCGAAGTATCAGTCACTGGAGCTGGAGTCGGAATATGGAAACGTTCTTGGCAAGTTTTGCAGGGTCTGGGATTTGAAGAGGACTTGGTTAAGCGTGGAGTAAAGGTCCCTGTCGATGGAGAATGTGGGCTGCTGAGCTATCAGCTTTTTTTTGCTCATTTCTGGTAGCTTACCGACCGCCTTTCACCGAATAGCTCGAGGCCCAATCTTTCGTAAATCCGACCAACCAACGCCGGGCTATGACTTTCATGATCATGTTATGCCTTGTATGCGTCATGATACGTCCAAATCTTGCTTCCTAATCAATCTTCTTGACAGATGGACCTCTAGGTCTACATAGACCTACCCTTCTTGAAATTCTTCAATCCAAGCTCTCTAAGGATTGTACCATCCATACTTCCAAGGCCCTGGTCAACTACACGGTCCATGCCGGAGGCAATAACGCAACTGTAACGCTTCATTTTGCCGATAACACCACCGCCGAAGCTGATGTTCTCATCGGCGCGGATGGGGTATATTCCGCTACGAGACAAACAATGTTCAACGGTCTGTTCAAAGAAACAGGCAATGACGAATACGCGCGCTATGCACGAGCAGAATATAGTGGTACTCTGGCTTATCGAGGACCTGTCCCAACGGACAAATTCAAGGAAAAATACCCGGGACATATGGCGGCGAATAGGCCGAAAGCTGTAAGATATCTTATCCCTCCACCGCCCGACATCCTGCTGACTACACTTCCGTACAGTGGTGTGGAAAGTCCCAGCACGTCATAACCCATCCTGTCGGTCCTTACATTGGTGTCATCGTATACAAGTATTGCTTCGACCTTTCTTCCTCTCCCACTCTGGCCCGGTACCAGAACCAGACCGTCGTCCCTTCCTCTCGCGACGAAGTTCTAGCTCTTTGCGAAGGATGGGAACCGGAGCTTCGCGAAGTTTTGGGGTCTATCGATTCAGATCCTTCCAAAGTGAGCTGTTGGGTCATCCACACGGTGAATCCTCTACCGTTTTGTGTACTAGGCAACGTTGCGTTGATTGGCGATGCTGTAAGTCAATGTCTACAAGACGGCTTGCTTCATACCCGGCATTGGGTTTCTGAACCTGACTCGTACTTTTGTGATTCGTAGGCTCATGCAATGCAACCTCATCAAGGTGTCGGAGGTGGACAGGCTATAGAGGTGAGTTCGAAGACGGTCGACATGATTTGACCTCCTAATTCTTCTTATTCTCTAGGACGCACATCTTCTCGGCCGTCTCCTCGCTCATCCCAAAGCTGCTTTAGCGACCACATCTAAACCGTCTACGCTCCCTGCAATCCTCAAGCTCTACGAAGCTCTCCGCTTACCGGCTGCTCAAAAAGCTGCGAGAGCGTCATATGATAACGGGTTGATGTATGAGTTTAATTATCCTGGATTCGTATTTGGTGGTGAAACTTCGGGTACATCGGTGACAGAACCAGATGCCAGTAGTAGAGGTCCGACACCGAAAGAATTGAAGTTGTTAGGCGAACGCATTGGAGATTCATTTGCGTGGTTGAAAGAGGGTGATGTTGAAGGAGATTGGGGAAAGGCAGAGGCGGAGTTGGAAAAGCTGTAAGGAATAGTACATGTAACAAAAAAGCGATGAACCACCCGTACTAGCCTCTATATATGAGCGACTTTCCCGTGATTCACCGCTTTCACACTCTCACTTATCACACCAAAGTTTGGCTAACAGCATGCTCACTATAGCCCTCAAATCCCTTGTCATATATTCTTCTTGGTGCTATTACATTCACTACATTTAACTCTGCTTATTTAACTTTACAGTTGATCAATTTTTTTAGTGAATCTCCATATGATGATTGAGGTACTGCATGTTGTGATATTTGACATGGTAATTTGAGTAAGTCCTGCTGCAATATCAAGTAATGAATAGTGATCAGTAGAAGGAATTGACAGTGTATTTGATAGAGCACTTACTGAGCTAATGGTGTTCTTCCTTGCTCACACCTACTATATGGTAATTGTACTATCGACTTGATCAGTCTGGATTGTATCTGGTACATGCCATACCGTTTCATGTTCGCATCTGAGTCTCAGTTAAGCCGAGGCCTAAGTCTTAACTAAGGTTGAGACATTTGAGTTTGCAGAGACTGACAATTGAGTGAATGTTTTGTCACGTGCTTGCTAAAACTCGCTTTGACCGTATGGTGTGTGACGAACGCTGACAAGAACGTCGAGTCTACAATTCGGAAAACCAGCTAGGAGTGGATCATCGTTAGGAAAAGACTGATTGACTACCAGGCGAAAATATAAGATAGATCAACATCCAGAGAGAAAGGAAGCTTCGAGTCGTCGCGGCCCCGACGGCCACTGCAGCGGAGGCCTAAAAGCCAGCAACGATCGTTCAAGAGACTATTGAGGTTACCAGGGTCAGTTAGGCTTTGATTTTTGATGATGGGTGATGATCTTATACCAGGTGCAGCGGCGAGGATGTTGCACTGGCCGCCGCAACGGAATAATGATGACAAGTTGGGAAAAGTTGTCAATATCCGTGTCTTGAATCTCCAGCGCTTGTTCGAATAAGCGCTCCACCGCCCTGTGGCCTACGCTCGGATAAAGATGCATTCGTCTTCTGTCTCTTCCCCTTCATTCGGCATCTCACAGGATGCATGCAAAATTGCTTTGCTGCTCTTTTTATTTCCCCTCCCTCCTTCTCCTACGTACTCCAAATATATTTTGCATTCGTAGTATACTAGTAGTCCTTTCACAGCCATGAGCCCCGCCTGCGCGGACACTTGTTCGGGACTTTGGGTCCACTCGTGGCCTGCTCGACTGCGACCGCCGCTTTAGATCAACATCCATCCCTGTTCACCCAATACATACATTCTTCGATTTAACTTCCCTGCTCATCACGAGGAGCACGCATAGATCCTGATATTCTCTTCGCTCATCACTCCGCTTCAAGAACTATATCTTGTTCACAGGCCCTGCAAGTGGGAGCATACTTCACTCAGGAGCACAAGCTAAAGGAACGCTGCTCTCCGTCGTTAATTGGTTGATCATGCAGATCAGCATGCGCTATGCAAGCTACTGTTCAAATAAAGATTCCGAAAGATTTATTTGATGCAAAATTAGCCGTGTGAGTTTTTCATTCGTGATATGAACCTATAGAGCACGCCGAGGACGCCGAGAAAGCTCAAAATTCAGAAACGCATTGAAGGATAAGTCCTCACTGCAGTATCATACGCTCGGAACCGCGATGGTACGTCTTCCCCTGATCTCCCAGCCAGGGACACATGGCAGCTGGTCTTCTGTTTCTTTTTGACTTTCGCGAAGCCGAAGAGGGCTTGAATCTCCAGATTTCAAGGCTCTCTTTCGGCTTTTCTGTTTCACGCTTTATCAGATAATGAGTCTCATGAACAGATAATTCTCCTCGTGTACCCATTTATTCCGCCAAAAATATCTATCTGGACGAGCGAAGACCTGTACATGGATAGAGATAGTTGCTCGAACATCAATCGTATGTCAAATGCCTTGTCTTATCAAATATACCTCGTTGCAGGACCGTTGGGAAAAATCCGATAGAAGTCCTAAAGATGGTTAGTTGGCAATAGCAATAGCTTGAATTAGAACTCGTTGCCCATTCACAACTTTCTTCCATCGTCAACTTTCTTCCGTTGGCAGTTCCAAATCAAAAGCAATGCATCTGCGAGTTCGAGTTATCAATGTCATGATTTCCGTTTCAGTCGCGGGGAACGTGCCGAGTAGAGTACATTCAGAGTCATATCCATTCATTGTACCACCGACAAAAAAAATTTCGCAGACACAAAGATCATATCATATGGTCAAGGGAGAGTTGTGATGATACAGTTTAGAAATATTTCAACGTAAGAAGCCTAGCCCTCTGGATAAACCTTACAGCGTTGGAAGTCACGTTCCAAAAACTTCCTTCATTTCTCGTCTGTGGAACTACCTGAACTGGCATCGATTGGATGGCTCTGCGAAGCAGATTTTTCACGACGGATACGACGAGCGCGACCAACGGAGGATTCACGTCCAAACAAAGTTGTGCGGCCCTAGAATTTGAGAGAGGGTTGAACAAAAGTCTAAGAGTATGCGGTAGAGCAAAAAAAAACTCGCCTCCTTGTACTTCATGATAATCAAAGTCACGATCACCGCGATCCAATAGAATACGTAGCTCAAAATCGAGCCCAGCGTAGCACTATTGGTCCATCCGAATATAGCATTAAAGATGGACCAGCCAGAGTTATCGAAATTGTTTTCGGGGTTGCAGCAGTCCAGATGCCAGATATTTCCTTGGACTTGGAATGATCCGGGACCATCGCCACCAGCATCGTCGACATCAGCACCAAGTAGATTGTTGAACACATTCTCTTGGAAAGCCCATATGCCACGAGAGAACAAACCGGCACCGATCAAGAGCAACAGGTTTGTCATTGCAATTAGGAAGATGCTCAGCGCTTTATGGTACTAAGTACATGGTTTGTTCAGATTGAGAGAACACATTGACTCACTGGTTCGGCTACCAAATTGATAGATCAAAAAGCCGACGATTAAACCACAGGCAAGACCAACTATAGCAGCGATTGGGATTGCGGTGGCGGGTTGACCGAGAGAAACTCCTCCGATGAATATGACGGCCTCGAGACCTTTTGGCAATGGTTCAGCTTTTGGCAGAGACACCTCGATTCGAGGGATAAACGAGCCTACCTTCTCGCACAACAGTGATCAAAGGAAGGATGAGAAGAACCCATTTGCCAGCTTTTCCGTCTTTATCGCCCTTTGTCCGTCCATCGAAAGCTCTCTGGAGCTTGAGACGCCATTTTGCTTTGGCTAAATACATCCAATGTCAACTTAACTGTGGCCAAGACACCGGGGCTATACACATACCTCGATCCATTTTGAGCATGCTCACACCCATTACGAAAATCATGAGCGATGCGATGACATCGAAAATGCCTACATTGGAGTGAATTCAAGCCGGATACTGTCGAGTGAAAGAAAAGAATCACCTTCCCAAAGTTCTTCCGTGTTGGCCCAGAGGTTTGCAGCTTGCGTAAACCATACGGCAATGAACCTAAAAAACTACTAATGAAACGCTATACGAAGCAAAATGTAGCAGAAATACGAACGCAGCTCCGACCGCCAATGCTATGAAAAGTCCTATGCCTGCACCTGCGAAAATCTATCTCACAAATTGAGCACGAAGGTAACTGCTAGCTCAGATACTTGAGGAAAAAAACGAACCTGTATACGCAACTTGCGGATAAGGCGGCGACGTTGGACTTCCTCGTCCGCTGCAACAGCAAGGTCTTCTTCCGGAGACTGGGCTTTGGATTCATCGGTAGTAGATGTTACTGTGGGCTCTTGAGAGAATCGTCCCGGATCCTCGTAAACAATTTGTTCTGCGAGACTCAACAGGACGGAGACGATGATTGCAGCTTCCAAGGTTTCACGGAATGCGATGAAGAAAATGGGCACAGAGAACAAGTTCTTCGTCATTCTGACTGGGAAGGGTAGAGCGCGGAGACCAAACGAAAGGGTTAAAAGCCCGTTAGTATATTTAAGGAATGAGTACCGCGACAGATTTGGAACAGGGGAGAGATCTAGATTTCTCTTCAGTCACTTGAAAGGACAGCAGACGACAGGCGAATAAAGACTAATTGTATCTTTGGGGTGCAAATTATCGGATAAACGTCCAATTGCGAGCCAATGGTGGGCCGAGAAGCCATCTCGAAACTCCTCATTGACATGGTCGTCGTTCGCCTGGGAGAAATTTCAATTCATTTGTTATCAGCACATGCCACTATCTGATATGATCTAAACTATATCAGATAAGATATACGTAATTGCTTTCTCTTCACAACCTTTCTGTTCTCTCCCTGCATAACGCTTTGAAGGTACTCCTACCTTAATCTGACTCTAATTGTCCACGGAACTGGACAGCCTGCAATATGTACCATAAGATTTATCAATTTCTTTCCGACTTTTACCCAACTTGTTTCCCCATCAGCCAATCCTATTGCGCACGGCTCTTCCTGTCTAAAAATTTCGTCAGGCCCCTCTAGATCCATGATCTACCAGCTATTTTGAGCTAGAAGACTGAATCGAGATAGGGGATATGTAAATGAAGCTAATAACGCGATTCTTTTCTACAGTACCTCCCCAGTTTTGCTCGCCTCCCCCCAGCAATGCAGTCAACCGTGTCTGCCTTGCTTCTGCTCACCTCCGTCATCTCGCCAGCGCTCGCCGGCGTTAAAGAGCTTTGGTGGAACATCACTTATGTCGAGAACGCCAATCCTGATGGACTTGCTGATCGTCGTGTAATTGGAGTCAACAACACCTGGCCGTACGTTCCTTGACTATCAAAATTATGTTGACCGCCGTCGTATGACATTATAACCAATCTACAGCCCACCTCCATTAGATGTCAATACGACGGACTCGCTGGTTGTGCACATGACCAATTCTTTGGATGCACCAGCCACTCTTCACCATCATGGAATGTATTTTAACAAATCATCGTTCATGGATGGTGCCGTAGGTGTATCGGAATGGTAGGCTGTCATCGTATATTTGAATCACAGTTCCTTGACTCTGCATGCAGTGGGACCCCTCCTGGAGGCACCTTTGATTACGTCGTTCCCATAAACTCATCCGGTCAATGGGGGACTTACTGGGTACACAGTCATGCTGCTGTAAACAAATTTACAATTAGTCTTTAGTCTTTACTCAATCGTTACTCCATAGGGACAATACGTTGACGGACTTCGGGCCCCATTGGTCCTGCATCCACCTACGGAAGTACATTCATATGATGAGGAGTTCACTGTCATTCTGGGCGACTGGTACCACACCGAGCATGACGTCCTTCTGCAGCAATTCATTAATATTGCTAATCCCGGAGGCGCAGAGCCTATTCCCGGTAAGTACCACACGCGCTCAAGTATGCTTCACCGACTCATCGAACTTTAAAACAAATTAGATTCTGCTTTGATGTATTTTGCTCAAAATGCCTCGTATCTCGGCCCCATTGCTGGAACCAATCCATCGCCAGTCACCTCTGCTGTTGGCTTCAACGAGAATGCTACGATTGCTTTCGAGCCTGGCAAAACTTACCGGCTACGAATTGTTAACACGTCCGCTTTCTCTATGTTTTATTTCTGGATTGACGGCCATGACATGAGGATTGTGAGTGATTTCAGGATCGGTTTTTTTTTTCGATTCTCATGTATACTGTGTTCAGATCGAGGTTGATGGCACCGACACGGAAGAATATCCAATTTCACTCATCAGTCTTGCAGTTGCCCAACGCTACTCGATCCTGGTCACTGCTCGAAACGATACATCTTCGAATTGGGCCATCCACGCCAACTTCGACACGGATATGTTTGATACTGTTCCTGATACCCTTCAGCCTAGTATATACCGTCTTATCCACTATTTCCTGGCCGATGTGAACTAACGAAATTTTCTAGATATCACTTCGTCCATCACTTATTCTTCCTCCGCATCCATCACTGATAGTGGCCCTGTGGACGCATACTTTGCGGTGAACGATACGCAACTGGTACCGAATCAACAGATTGCTGCACCTGATTCTACCAAAACTATTACACTAGTCGCCGCGTTCGATACCATGGATGATGGTACAAACCATGCCATGTTCAATCAGATCACGTACAACTCGCCTCTCGTTCCCGCTATCCTTAGTGAAATGACCTTGGGGTCCAATGCCACTGTGGAAGAGGCCTATGGACCATTGAGCTTTGTTGTAAACCACATGGATGTGGTAGATATCGTCATTCAAAATTCCGATACGGGGGATCACCCTTTGTATGTGGTTTCTATAATTCTCGTCTTCTGGTGTCGCTCATGTATTGGCTTTCGTGTAGCCATCTTCACGGACACAAGATGATGATTGTTGGTCGCGCAACAGACTACACGTCTGACGATCCAACTCTTAATCCTCCGATTGCAGCCAACCAGTCCAACCCAGTTCGTCGAGATACCGTGCTCATCCCTGCAGGTGGATCCGCGACTCTTCGTGTTGTGGCAGATAATCCTGGTACATGGTTCCTTCATTGTATGTCTCATCGCATTGTCATCACTACTTGGAGCTAACTTGAGTACATGAAAGGTCACATCGAATGGCATCTCGAAGTTGGGCTAGCCATCCAGCTCATTGAAGCTCCGCTCCAAGCACAGCTGTATGCTGATTTGGTTCCACAAGCATTATCCGATCATTGCAAGGCCCTCGGCAAACCTGCTTCTGGAAACGCTGCTGGTATCGCTTCCACCACCGACCTCACGGGCCTTCCTTTAGGCCCATTCCTTCAAAACAACGGATGGCATCCAAAAGGAATCCTGGCAATGTTTGGGTAGATTGTGTTATTTGCTTCTGTTGTATAATTACTGACTTTGGATTGTTCAGCTGTGTGCTCACGGCCGTCATTGGTATGTTGACGGTCGCTTGGTACTCTATTATGGGAGGTCAAATCTCCGAAGAAGAGACAGAGCATGAGGTACGAGAAGCCATTGACAAGAAAGCAAGAAGGGGAAAATTTTTCGGGTTAATCAAGCCAGCCGCATGAAAGTTATGTGTACATAATGGAATTCAGATCATCACGCGTCGCATGACTTTCAAAGTTCACTCTGAAGGCTAGGAAGAATGATTTGGTTGTATTGAGTATCCTTGTAGTTAATCTGTATGTATACATCATTTCAATTCGACGGAGCTCAGTTCGTGCCCAGTTTCTTTTCCAGTTCCAAGAGATTATCCACCGTCTGAAGGACTGTCTCCTCCAGTTCCAAACCCTTAACTCCAAGAGTATCCATTGCAATCGTTGAATCTATCCTCGAGATCACTGCAACAGGGTCCACTTCCGGAATAGGAGGGAAACGGTCAGCTAGCTCAGGTCTAGCTTTCGCGATGACCTGCAGAATTTGGTACATGGTGGCAGGTCCTTTCGCAAACAAAACACGCTTTCCGTACGTCGGTTCCGAGTCCAAAGCTTTCACATGAATTCGTGCTGTGGAAACAACATCGCAGAACACTGGAACGGTGTCTGGAGGTATTGTCTTGGACCCATTTATGAGAGAGTAGATAGCCATGTTGGACGCGTTGAGAGATTTCAAGGATGAAATGGGGTGAATGACTGGGCCGTAGATGATCGTAGCTGAAAACGAGCTTGGTTCAGTAGACTGCGATGTATGAGCCTATATAAAACATACGGTTGACCGCAGTCACTTTGAAATCAGGATGCTCCTTTGCGAAATCCCAGGCAGCCGACTCAGCATATTTCTTGGATGTGATGTAAACAACGAAACCAGGCAAGGTTCCGCTAGCAGCTTGTTCATATGTTACAGGAAGCCTTGCGAAACGTCAAGTGGGCTGGTCCAAACTCAATAAATGAAACTCTTACCAGTCGTCTGGTCCGTACGTAGTATCGGCGAAGAGACCTATCACGAAATGTCAGTACAATAAGGTAGAATATAAGCATACTGGCAGCACCTACCCTCTTGTTTGTTCGGTACAGCCCCGATAGTGGAGGTCATTATGAATCGTTTGACACCGGCCGCGTATGCTGCACGAAGAATATTCGTAGTTCCGTCGATTGCAGGATCCAAGAGATCTTTCTTTGGATCAGCCACTCCCATGGTGAACGGTGAAGCGGAGTGTAGGACGGCAGTAACATCTACAATGATAACAGCCACGAAGTTAGTGCCAAGATGATGAGACGCAGCAGGTAAATGGACCCACCTTTCAAAGCCTCAGTGTAATCGCCCGTGATCAGGTCCGGCACAACTGCAGTTTCAAACTTTTCAGAGGGGAAGGCCTTTTTCAGTTCATCAGCTTTTGCTTGAGATCGGACAGTTCTTCGTAAGATAGTGAGTAGGTGCTTGTTTGGAATGTATACACTGAAAACATACCCTCTAACGATGTATCCACTGTCCAATGCTTCTTTGACGATGTGGGCACCAAGGAAACCATTCGCTCCAGTTACCTAGAGCAATCTTGACTAAGATGTCGAATGGAAAGAGGAGAGGCAAACAAACGAACGAGAATACGGGACATTATCCAACAAACGGGGTTCACTTTTGGATGGTAACTCCTACACCCACCCTTTTATTAAGGAACTCGAGACATACTCGGTGAAGACATGAATCCCGAACAGCTTTGGAAGATGTCAATTGACCAAGAACCCCAGAACCTATGAAGGTGAGAGATCTCCAAGACCGAGGTTACCCATTCAAAATCCTTCTGCCGACTTTCCGACCAGAGGCCATCCTGCTCCAAACAATACATCTGTCGCATTCCAGATAAAAAATCTGACCTAGTGACTGGCTTCGAAGTTCTCTTGAAACACCCCAACTCCTTGTTCATAGAGAATTAAATACATATCAATCAGTCGTCTATCATCATTTGCGAGATCGTCTTGTTCATCATGATATGATTGGTCTCTTTGCGATCTTCGAGTAGAACAGCATATCAACGATTCAATTGAGTGTAAGTTCGTTCGGGCTTACAAAATCTTCCCCGGTGGAGTGGCAGAATAGTGGCAGAATAGTGACCACGTCCTAATCTGGCCTGATGGTTCGTTTGGGCGATCTGTCGTCTGTAGAAATCACATTTGAACGGAACACAAACAGCACTAACTGACACAGGTACACGATGGTGTGACTGGTGAGAAACCGCGCGCGCACGTATCCTGCAGGTACGCGTAGGTGAGCATCCGTCAAAAAGAACAAAAAAAACTCATAAGCATTGCACAGAATCCATTCTTTTTTCCTATATTGTACACCATCATATAGCAATCAATTCGTGCCTAATTTCTTTTCGAGCTCCAATAAACTATCCACCGTTGAAAGAACTGTCTCTTCCAAGTCTAATCCTTTGACTCCAAGAACATCCGTCGCAATCGACGTATCGAACTTTGAAAGTGGCTTGCCTGCAAGCGGGTCTGCTTCCGGAAGGGCAGGAAGGCGGTCAGCAAGTTCTGGCCTAGCCTTGTGGATTATTTGAAGCATTTGGTACATAGTCCCAGGTCCTTTGGTGAATATGACACGCTTTCCATAGGTTTCTTTGGATTCGAGAGCTTTGACATGGATCTGTGCAGAAGATACAACATCACAGAAAACAGGCACACTGTCTGGGGGGATGACTTTGGACCCATTGATGAGAGAGTAGATGGCCAAATTGGAGGCGTTGAGTGATTTTAGGGATGAGATTGGGTGGACGACTGGACCATAAATCACCGTGGCTAAGATGAGGGTGATTAGACGATACCGAGTGAAGAGGATAGAATGATACACACGATTGAGCACGGTCAGGTTGATATCAGGATGCTCCTTCGCGAAATCCCAAGCAGCCAATTCAGCATACTTCTTCGACGCGAGATAAACCACAAAGCCAGGCAATGTTCCACTCGCTGCTTGTTCATAAGTGACGAAAAGCCTGACAAAATTGAACTTTAGGTCAAACTTTCAGTTCTGGAAGATAACCTTACCAGTCATCGGCTCCGTAAGTCGTATCGACGGACATCACTGTTGGTACTTGTGAATACCACAATCAGAGCGAAACATTAATTTGCGCCTTACGTTCCGGCTTGCTCAAAACCGTTCCTATGGTGGAGGTTACTAAGATGCGTTTGATTCCAGCCGCATGAGCTGCTCGTAAAATGTTCAGAGTCCCGTCAATTGCAGGATCCAGAAAGTCTTTCTTTGGATCGTTCACTCCAAAAGCAAACGGCGAAGCAGAGTGAATGACGGCGGTGACATCTACATCACAACACCAACACAAATGAGCATAATGGCGGGAGAGAGGCGCTGAGCGGAACCCACCTTTCAAAGCCTCAGTATAATCACTTGTAATCAGATCTGGAACGATCGCAGTCTCAAACTTGTCGGAAGTGAAGATCTTTTTTAATTCTTCCGCTTTTTGCGCAGACCGGACGGTTCTGTGGAGAGTTATAGAATAAGTATGTAGAAAAATGGTTGACAAAAATTTAACCGACGTACCCTCGAACAATATATCCACTGTCAAGTGCTTCTTTCACAATATGCGCACCAAGGAAACCATTCGCACCGGTGACCTAGAATGGTGCTGCGTCACAATGGGGACGGGAGAAGTACGGTGAAAGGGCTCACGAGAATACGGGACATGGTAAACAGATGAAGAATTATCGAAGCGTCAGGGATTTCTTATTTAATGAACTGTCACTTCGGTGAATCTCTGAACCCCGAAGTTCCGAATTCAACAATTCCAGTCAGCGAATGTTGGGAACTGATAGCATATCAATTCGACTCTCAAAACATACGGTCCATTAAGGGAGATCGTGGGAGATCCTTCGAGACGAAGTTCTAGCTCACAGGTTCCGAAATTCGGCCAAGTCGTAGGAGAAGAACAGGTTCAGGTGGAGTCTGGTGGAGTACAGATGTCCGAGCTCGGTCGGAAACTCTTAGTCCACCACTTACCAATCCCCGTCCTGGCGTGGAGTGTGTTCCTAACATGCCATGGCCCGACAAGGAAATACAAATTCAATTTGACAAAGGGAAGCTCCCGGTGAATAAAAGAGAACAAGTTACCAATCGTTTAATCTTCAGTTCCTGATTTTAGGCTCAAGGTGAAGGACGCGCGTTGAAGTATTGACATCGTAATTCAAATTGAGGCGAAATAATTCATTCAAGTTGGTGTCGCTAAACGTTGATTTAGATTATTGGTGCTGATGCTTACTCAGAATATTCATTCTCGGTGTACTGTTATCATATTATCTGTGAATATCTTTTCCTCGATTTGTAACCAGATTTGCTTAAGGATCACTCAAATTGGCTAACAGTATGCTCACTATAGCCCTCGAAGCCCTCGATATATATTGTTCAATTGTACATATAATCATTAGTGTTCTTACTATAATCAAAGTTGCTGGTTTGACGCAAGTGCAGCTTGAGCCAAACTAAAGACTTTGGACGGACACGTGATGCGGACGTCAACTCCTTTTCCGTCACCGCCATCGCGTGTCCTGGTAGACAGCGGTAGCACAGTAGCTCAGATCTTTCCTTTTCTCACTGCTCAGAACAATCTTCCACCAGTCTTTACTTGAATCCTCACATTAACACTCCCTATTAAGTTTACCCATGGATATTGACCCGAGCCTAATCCCATGCCCCAATTTCGACAGCCCAGGTTTCGCCAGCCTTCGAAACTC